>QEPC01015356.1:719344-734157 GCA_003113815.1 Sphenodon punctatus | reverse complement strand
ACAGGTGAAATATGCATTGCAATCTGCGGCTGGGACAATTCATTAATGGCAGAATGCTGTGGGTGTGAGGCTTCTTGTTGAAACACAAGAGGGGACTGCGAGATTACTGGCCCAGAAGCAACAGCTGGAGCCTCCACACCAGATTTTGGGACTTGTGGTGTTCGAGGAGACAGTGTCCTTTACCCTTTTCTTTCCATTACGAAGTGACCAGACATTGCTCGGGCTCGTCGTACTGCTGCGAGTTGTAGTACGCTGTCCAGAAGAGGAATTATCACGTTTCCGCTTAGCCGATTGTGCTGGCATCTCTATAGCCTATGGAAAGAAAGGTTGTCAGAATAAGTCAATAAGGAATTATTAATTGACAAAATATACACACGTAAATGTTAGATAACTCATTGTGTTACATCAATAATTAGTTTTTGGAAAACCAATCACAGTACATTTGCTACTATAGCAGACCTAATGTTATCATAGAACACTTACATGCCATATTGTGAAAGGTGTACGCCGTCAAGCAAAAACATAGTACAGGCGGCTATAATGTTCCGGTGCCAGACAGAAACCATACCAATATCCTTAAGGATAGCACCTACACACTATTAACATTTCCTGTAGATTTATTAATAGCACACATATTTGTACTATATCAGTTGGAAATGCGAATGATCATGTCAGAGAAGACAAGCTTGCAAACAGGAAACAGAAGGTTTATTGCCTTTAAATCTTTTCTCATTTCCTCCAGAAGCTCACCCCCTTTGAGCATGCCAATGTCGTTTCCACCAGAGTGGATTACGATGCACGAAGGCAGGTCAGAAAGGGAAGATATGAATTGCCTTTCCTTTAAAGACGGCAATACATTGGACCATCGCATCCCACCCCTTCTGATCCATCTCATGCTAACGTTGGGTAAATTAAAATTGATGTCCGCGTGTTCTTTGCTGCAGAATTGCTCGAGTTTTCTTATGTACGAATCTCAGTGACCCAAATGTTCTGCATCATGACTTAATAGAACACAAGAAGCAATTACTTATCAGTAGGCTGTCGTTTAGAAAATGTCTTTCAGAATTGTCGTAAATGAACTTACCTAAAGTCTGTTGAGGAGCAAAAGATGTGTTTGTTCCTGCATGCCGTCTGCAGAATGTATCAGGGGAGGCAATCTGCACAGTGAATGAAAAATGAGGATGTTAGCGCATGTGTATTATTTTTAGTTTACATATTTTTAATATCTTTATTTTCTCCCGAAAAGGTTGACATTTTTTTCCTCGGTATTTTTGTATAAGTACAATTGTATGTAACTAAAATACAACTAGAATTGTACTTGTATTATTGTGTATTGTATTGTATCGTGTAGTTGTACAATCATGAAAATAAAATTAAAAGAACCAAAGTTTTTGCAGGGACTAAAGGTTGTGTGAATGATGGGAATAGTGGCAGTTGCAGAACAGAAGGTTGCTACCTTGTAAAAAACGTTCTTCGGGATGACTCTAAACATTGTCACAATGCCAACACAACTGAAAGTACTGTTTGTAGATGAACGTCAAGGTTCATTGTTTACTGCGTGTGGCATAGAGACTCATCGTTCGTGTGATCGTTAAAGTAATCAATGGTTGATATCACTTTGTATATAACGGCGCCCGAGAGCATCACTTTTATGAGAATGTCTGGAGCCAGCTCACAGAACCATTGCTTGCAGGGTAGCAACCTCGAGCCACACCTATCTGGCGGTGATTTTTATCTTTTTTGAAAAGACACTGCCGCCAGTGCCTGCCTGATTGGGGGATTGGTCACCCAGGCTCTCCCTGGGTGACTCTCCGGGCAGCCTCTCCCCCCACCTGTGTCTATTTTCCCATGTGCTTGCTTCCCCGACCCTCCCCGAGTCCATGCTGCAGGGCTCGCCAGCGGCTTCTGAGCCTTCCGCGGCTACCGGCGATGAGACTCGGGTCAGGCTCAGAAGCCGCCGCCGGTAGCCGCGGAAGGCTCAGAAGCAGCCGGTGAGCCTGCAGCATGGATTCGGGGAGGGTCGGGGAAGCAAGCACATGGAGAAATAGACACGGCCAGGGGGGGAGGGGAAGAATCCACCGGCAAGCCTGTAGCAGGGCCTCAGGGAGCGTCGGGGAATCACACGGGGAAATTGAGATGGCCGTGGGGTTGCGGAGTGTTGCCTGTGGAGGGGCTGCAGGGACCTGAGTCTTCCGCGGCTAATGGCTATTCCCCCTCTTCTGCAGGATCTCCCTGGGTGACTCTCAGTCCCTCCCCCCTGCAGTCCCTCCCCCCTGGTCCTGTCTCTTTCCCCGTGTGCTTGCTTCCCCGACCCTCCCCGGGGCCATGCTCCAGGGCTCGCCGGCGGCTTCTGAGCCTTCCGCGGCTACCGGCTATGAGACTCGAGTCAGGCTCAGAAGCCGCCGGCGGTAGCCGTGGAAGGCTCAGAATCTGGGGAAGCAAGGACACGGGGAAGCAAGGACACGGGGAAATAGACATTACCACGAGTAATGGCTGCAATCATGTTCTTGGCATGATCGGTTACAAAGTAACCGACCTTGCACCTTGGCAGCGGACCCACCCATCCAGCATGCCATTCACTGCATTGAGAATTATTGTCCACCGTGTGCTGGCTGTCAAGCACCTCGACATGTAACAATGCCCACCGATGCTTTCCAGCTGACACCGCTCCCCCAGTGCTGCTGCCCGCCGCTGCACCGGTGACAGGCACTGGTGACGACTGCCACCAGTGTGCGGTCAATGACAAATAGGCATGGACCGCACTCTGGCTAGTCCACAGGTCTGTGGTAAAATGTACCACTGAGCCCTCTGCATGGGAGAACTCCGCATGGAGCCGGGACCTAACCCTCCCATACAGAGATGGGATAACCTTCAAGTGGAAGGTTTTGCAGCAGGGGACACTGTAATGGGGCTCCAGCAACTGAAGCAGTTGTTTGAAACCGACACCCTCAACCAGATTGAACGGCCTCTCATCCAGGGCAATCACTTTCCCTATTGCCTTGGTGATGGCCGCAGCCCGAGGGTGGCTAGATGCAAATGGCATTTTCTTTCCCATAGTGCAGTTACAGTGGGCTGTGACAAGGGCCGGGAATGCGGGCTGGGTGGACCGGCTAGCGCTCCTCCTCTTCGGGGGCTGGGTGGTGGGGGTAGAACCGTCACCAGATGGCCCAGCAGTAGCAGTTGCAGCGGGAGTAAAAGAGGTTTCCTTCTTCTCTGAACTCTCATCCACACCCTCTGCAGCTGGAACCTCCCCATGTTGTCGCTTGGAACGGCACTCCATAGGATCATGAATGGTCCCATGGTGCCATCTCAAGTGACTGCAAATGCCAGAGGTGCTATATCTGTTGGGATCTGTGCCACCTTGGCTGACCTTGGCCTTGCAGTGTACGCACGGTACCTTGGAGGTATCTTCCACCCAGATGTCAAAATGAGACCACACCCAGGATGTGATCTTCTTCATGCTGGTTCCTGGGAGGGCAGGAGCAGCACGACTGGCGGTCGACCTCTCCAAGGAAGTGGTCATAACACTTGCGGGAGGGGTGGTGGTAGCTGGCGCAGTAGAGTTTGTAGGTGTGGGGAGTGGGACCTGAGCTGGCACGTTAGGCTGCGTGTCGGCAAGGAAGAGAGTGGGGAAGCGGGCGCGCTAGAATGCGTGTCAGAAGGGTGCGAGGGCGGGGAAGCAGACATCTGAATGAGGGAAAGCGCCTGCGCAAAGGAGAGCTGCGCACTAGGAGCAGCAGCAGCAGCAGTGGAGGTAGCCGGCGGACGGACCATGCACTAGCAGAGTAAGAAGGAGCCACCTTCTTCTTACTGCTAGGTAGTGCCAGGGAGGAGGAAGCACCCTCCCCCCATCCCAGCCTCTTTGGAGCCTTCAAGACATATCCAGAGCCCATACGCTTGGCCGCGCTTGAAGCTGGTGTGTGGGAGGTGGGGGCCACAGGTGGCCCTACCTCAGGTGTCTCCATGCCAGACTGAGTGGGCTGCCTAGGAAGATGCTCGCCTCTTCCAGCACTCCCACTCTTTGTAGGTCTCTTCATTCCTCGACTACTCATATCAGCTGTAAAAAAGAAGAGAGTACCACTGGCAACAGAGGATGAGGTGTGTTGATGTGGGTGTGCGTGTGGTAGCTACAGGCAAGTAGCTACCTTGGTGTGTGTGTGTGTGTGTGTGGCAACTAACAACTGTGGAGGGTGGAGAAAACTTGCTACTGCGGGGGGGGCAACTACTGGGGGTGGGTGTAGAAGGGTGTGAGGCTAGAGCTGTGGGGGGTTGTGGGTGGAGGAGTTCCACAGGTTAACTGGCCAGTTCTGGCCTACGGCGACAACGGCACCCAACCACCATCTAGCCTTGGGGTAAGGGGCATGACCCGACAAGAAGCACCCAAGGAGGCAGTACCTGGCTGAAAGCACCCCCCGGAAACCTGCACCTCCATCAGACATGACACGCTGCAGCCAAAACTCTCAGGGCACCCCCAATTAATCCCCCAAGCATCTAGCCTTGGGGGCCCCCACCCCCACCAGGACAGGACCCTGGCAGCAAGCAACCAAAGCGAGCAGCACGCACGTCGCACGCACACTACTGCAGGACACACAGTGGCGTGGAGTTTCACAGGCTGCAAAAGTACACCCCCAATTCTACAACACACATTGCCTAACATTCCCTCATGGCACAGGCAGGCAAACAGAGACCTCACAGCAGCACAATAAACTTGCAAGTTTTGCAACTTAGGCTTATGCAAAGACTGCAATACTTCATAAGGGTACCCCCACATAAAAATAAAACCGCACCCCCACCAAAAAACCCTCCAAAACCAAAGTCCACACCAAAACATTAAAACAACCACCACCTTGGGGCATCCCCCACCCACACCCAAAAATACATTTACCACATCCCCCAAAAAGGAACCCTCCCCAAAACCAAACAACAAAAAGACCAAACCCACCCCCCACCAAAGTCCACACCAAAACAGCCACCTTGGGGCAACCCCCGACCCCCCACAAAAATACATCATTTACCACATCCCCCCCCCCAAAGGAAACAGGCCAGGACAAAACCACTGCCTTGGTGCCCCCCCCACCCCCAAACATAAGATGGTACACAACCAACCCATCACTGTGGACGAGCCAGCCACATTTCCCCCTCCCCCATGGGCAGAGCTTCATGTTGAAAGTCTCCACCTGCATGCTCCAACATGGCCTGGCCTCATTGCCTGTACACACACCCCCGGGATCCCACTAGGTCCCCATTCAATTACATTCCTTCCCTTCCTAAGGGGCACCAGGGGGTCCCTAATAAAATAATTTAAAACCCCAAAGAAAACCATAACTGACCAACAGTCACATGAATGCACGCCTTGAGCGTTCTGCGGCAGTCCTTCCAGATGCTAAGCCCAAGGTCCAGAAGGAAAAAAATTTTTTTACATTACTTTTGACCAGCTCAGCCAAGTGCCTACCCCCTCTAAAAATCTTAGGGAACCTTCAGGATTGGATGCCTTGAATTCAAAAAAGGCAACCAATCTAAGACAGAGTGTTAATAATAATAATAAAAAAAAGTGCTAAATGTAACAGACCGTTACACAGGGAGGGGACAGGGAGGGACTCAACTCAACTGCCAAACAAAAAAACCTGTGCCCAACTGCCCAAGACCAAAAAAGTCCTTTTAAAAAAACCGAGATCCAAGACCAATACAAAAAAACTGGTACAGCCTGTATTATCAGATCTCGGTTTTAAATCCGGTATTGTCAATATCGGATGTCGGCAGAATCGGAATTCCCACCCCTACAGACTGGTGAGCCTGGTGGTGGTGGTGCCTGGCTGATTATTAAGAACACAATTGGTGGGCATATTAATAAGCATGGCTTAATGGGAAAGAGTCAACATGGATTTAGCAAAAGGAGGTTGTACTTCACTAACCTATTGGAATTTTTTGAGGGTGTAAATAAGCATGTGGATAGGGTAGGGCTGCAATATATGCATATTTTCAAAAGGCACTAATGAGAAATAGAGGTTGTAGGGCTGCATTAGAGCCAGTGCAGTCCTGCAACTTATATTTCTCATAAGTGTCCTCTAAACAATTTTGCATATGGCAACTCTAGGATAGGGGTGAGACAGTTAATATAGTGTATCTCGATTTTCAGAAAGAGTTTGATAAGGTCCCTTATGAGAGACGCTTGAGGAAATGAAAAAGTCATGGGATAGGAAGCAGTGTCCTATTGTTGATTGGTAACTGGTTAAAGAATAGGAAATAGAGTAGTACTAAATGGTCAGTTTTCAATATGGGGAGAGGGTAAATAATGGAGTTCTCGGGGATCTGAACTGGGATGGGTATTGATTAATGATCTGGAAAAGTGAATAAAGAGTGAGGTGATCAAATTTGCAGATGACACCAAATTATTCAAGGTAGTTAAAACGGGAGCGGACTGTAAACAATAGCAGGAGGATTTTGTGAGATTGGATGACTAGGCATCTAAATAACAGATGAAATGTAATGTGGATTCCTGGGGAAGAGGTAACTTTTCCCACCCCAGGTTGAAAACTAGTTAGTGCTAGTATAAGGCATTCGTATTTTCTATTATTAAAATGCTTTATTCATATGTAGCAGATTGCAATAGATAACACATAGGTAATCACAATTTTAAAGTATTACTAAAACTACAACTATATAATACAAGACAAACGTTGGATTATATGGGAAACAACAATGCAGAGAGCACTAGGCTTAAAAAACATTGCAGAGCTCAAGACCCAGCCATGAAGCGCTCACAGGCAGCACAGCTAAAGCAGCAGGGATGGGGTAGTCAGTCGTGGTGGCATAGCAGGATGAGTCTTGCATCTGGGACCCCCCCTGCCCCCCGCTTGTGGGTTCAGGTGCACCTGCACCTTATTGCTATGTCCCTTCCCTGTGCAGTGGCTGCAGTGACTCGCTGAGTCTTCCTCTCCATCAGGACTCATTTCCGAGGACCTTCACTGGTGCCGGGGGGTGGGGAGGCAATAGCAGGACTCTGCTCCTTTCCATTCCAGCCCTTCTACACCTCTGAACCAGTCACCAGCCTCTGTTTTCTGGGCACCAGTGGCTTGCAGATTTCATGCCCTAATATATGTATATGTAATATACTTTCCATACCTTTGCTCCCATTTGGAGTCCTGGGATTACATTTAAGTTTTAAAGGGGGGTGGAGGTCACACAAGCAAAAGTAATCTAGTGAGACTGAATTGGCTGCTGGCTGGCTACCAATTACGCCAAAACATAGGTGTAAACAATGATATCTTTGCCTTCAATCATCATGCTATTTTCCCTTCCACTCCAGGTTCAGAAACTGCCATGGATAATAAAGGCTTTCGCAGAGGAAGCTTCCAGAGTAGCACCAGTGATGAAGACATGGTGGAGATAGCAGGGGGAGCTCTGGACTTCTCCATGACAGATGACGTTCCCCCTCTGGATAGAGAGATGGTGGCGGGTAAAGCTAATGTTACTGGCTCTTCCTTAATAAGATTTGGCTACATATTTTGATAATGTCTGGTGCTGCCTGTGTGCTTTTTATTAGGGGTGGGAAATTAGGATTATCCGGTATCCGATACTGCCGGTATTTTGCTGTACCGGCAGTTTCGGATTAATCCGGATATTGGGGGTACTGGTACTGGTTCCCGTGCCAGATTGTTTTACATTGCGGTCATTGAAATGAATGGCCGCAGTGTAAAAAAAGAATAACCCAACCACTTTCCCCTCCCCGGTCCAGGCTGCGCGGGTGGAAGAGGGGACACCCCCCACCCACCCTGCCTAGCCTGGATTTTTTTTAAAAAAATTTTTCCCTGAAGTCCCTGGCTCTGGGGCCGCCGCCGGTGACCCAGAGCCCGCACCAGCAGGTAGGTACTAGGGTGATCCCTGGGGTGGGGGGTGGTTTAACACACCCCCGCAGCCAGGGATCGCCTACCTTTGGTGCTCTGGGTGGCGGCGGCAGCACAGTGGTCCGGGGGCTTCAGCGCTCTCTGTGGCTGCCGGCTTCAGTGCTTACTAGGCCTTCCGGGACTTCGGGGAATTATTTTTTTTTAAAATCCAGGCTGGGTAGGGTGGGTGGGGGGTGTCCCCTTTTCCACCCGCACAGCCTGGGATGGGGAGGGATTGTTTTTTCCCCCCATTGATTTCAATGGGGAACACTGACAGTTCCCCATTGAAATCAATGCAATAGATCCGGCACCGGTAAACCGGATTTTTGCAATCCGGTAAACCGGATTTTTGCAATCCGGTAAACCGGATTTTTGCAATCCGGTAATGGGTAAAACCGGTAGCCGGTTTTTTGCCCGATGTCCCATCCCTACTTTTTATACTGTTCCACAGCCATCTGCTCCAATCTGATGTATTTTAGATGCTGGGAAGGAGTTATCTTTGATGTGGAATTAATATGCAAAGTGAGCATTACCCAGTGTGAAGAGGCTGGGTTCTGGGGAAGATGCTCCTTTAAGTTTGATATCCATAGATTGCCAAATAGAGAAAACCCTTACAGTGCTTTTGTGGCTTTGTGCTGAAGGAATTTGAAGATGGTTTGGAGAAGAATGATAAAATAAGATTGCTGAAGGAACAAACAATTATGAGAAATGGACAACTAAGGGGAGAAATGGGGTACAGTAGCCTACATCTGTTTGAAGGGATAATCACGTAGAATACTCTTGGATGGCTGAGGGGCATGTTCGGTTCGGTTCATTTGGGGTCTATGCAGCATATAATAAAAATAGTTTTATTTTTATAGTGCCCCATTGCCACGTGGTGCTTGCAGTGTTTCGCAACAGAAATATATAGTATAAAATTTATTTAAAACATAAAATTCCTTTTAAAACGTAAGTCTGTATAAAACAATTAAGAGCAAGGGAAAACACATTAAAGTGAACCAGCAATGGATCATAAAAACACCTGGAGAAGAAATAAGCCTTCAGGTGCTTTTTAAAGGTGAGGAGGGAGGAACTAAGACAAACATCTGGAGGGAGTGAGCTCCACACTGAGAGGCTTGCTGATTTAAGACTCGATGCCGGGGTTCCCAAACAGCAGGTGGTTTCTGAGTGCAGATAGCCAGGATCTATGCTGTTCAGGGCCTTGAAAACCAAGAGTGTAACTTTTCAATCTGCTGCTCTATGGGCAACAAATGTAGAGAACACAGGGTGGGGTGTAATATGATTACAGCTGCCCAAACGAGTAAGCAGCCACTCTGCTGCATTCTGAACAAGTTGCAAGTGATGAAGAAACACCGCTGGAAGTCCATAGAAGAGTATCCTAATATAGAGGATAGGACAGAAGCTGAGGGAGCCTAGGTAGAAATCAGTGCAGAACAGACAAATATAAAGTATTCCAAAATACCTGAAATGATTACTTATAATCAGGGACCCGAGTTGACTGCATTGCTGCAATTTGCAATGATTTTTGCAGAATCAGCCAATCATCGCAGAATTAGCCAATCCTCGCAGTGCCATGCTGAAATTGCAGTGACACTACAGTGGGGGCTGTCTGCAGGATCTTTAAATACTGGCTCAAGCATAAACTTGTCGCCTGACCCCAAACTAAAACTGCTGCTGCAGTTGCCATCTGTCCGGGAGGTGTGACCATGACCCGAGGGTAAATAGGTCCCTGGGAGATGAATTGTGGGTGACTGGGGTCTGAATGCCCTATGTTTGGGTCAGGGAGGTCTGGGGTTTTTAATATGATTATAATATAATGAAATTTGACGTAATTACTGGAGGAAGATTAGTAAATAAAACTACTGCAGTAACATTTAACTTTAAAAAGGGAGACTGTGCTAAAATGAGGAAACTATTTAGAAGTAGCGCTGAAACTCGATCCTTGAAAACTTTAGCATCCACCAGGGATTCTGGTTCACGGTTCCGAATTTCCAAAGTTCTGATTACCGTGGACAGTCCCTGGAAAACTTCGGAAGCCCTCATCAAGTGCTGGCACCATTGTGCACGTGGAATGAGCCAGAAGGGTTGATCCCATAGCTGCTAGGAAATGAAACTTGGCGCCATATTTCGTAGAGGGGGGTATGGGAGGGGACATTTGAGTGATGGATAAGCCAGATGGAAAGTTTTGACTGGCAAGCCAGATGGTAAGTTTTGATTGGCTGGCAGGGGCAAAATAAAAGTGGCTGAAGCTATTTTCCATTCTCTGGTGAATTTGGCTTTGTGCACTACACTGCTGGTATGCAAGTAATTGGCTTGGGGGAGGCGAGGGGGGCCTGGCCTGGAATGACCTGGCCTATCCATAGGGGCAATGCTGAGGGATGGAGGCTAGTTCTTTCCAGGGCCATGATTATTTTTAATTTTTTTAAAAAATAAGTGGGTGCCACATTGCTGCTGCTTGGCAGGTATGATGGAGGCCAGAGGGATCTCTGCTGTGCTTCACTTCCCCTGGCCTGGGCTGTCCAAGTCACCAATGCCATGTCTTTTTAAAAAATAAGCGGGTGTCACTGCTGCCTGCTGCTTCCACTGCTTGGCACTATGGTGGCCAGAGGGACCTACCTAGCTCCACTTCCTCTGATCTGGGCTATCCATATACTAGGAGCAATTCTGGGGGTTGCCACCAGTGCCAAATATACTTAAAGTTTGGGTGCTGTCTGCTGCTGCTTGCACTGCCTGTTGGCAAATTGGCAGCCTTGGTTGGCATACATCTGGGTGCTGGGCAGAAATAAAAACAACAACCCAGCAGTAGTGTATCCAGAGCATGTCCCACCATCAGCAGTGCCTCCATTTCAAAATCATTTTGCATTGCCAACCAAGCAGTGCCCAAAAAGCAGGCTAGCAAGAGTGGGACAGTCGCTCAAGAAGACAAATCCACCATCAGCAGTGCCGTGCTGTGGGTTATACTACTGCTGGGGGATGGGGTTGGGGATTTCTGCCCGCAGTTGCACTTTTGTGGTGGGTTTTTCCTCTTGAGTAACTGTCCCATTCTTGCTAGTCTGATTTTCTGGGCACTGCTTGGTTGGCAATGCATAATGATTTTAAAGTGGGTGGGCCATGGTCTTGGTACACTACTGCTGTTTTTTTTCTGGGGATTTCTGCCTGCAGTTGTCTTGCACTCTTGTGGGCTTGTCTTTTAGAGCAATTGCCCCACTTTTGCTAGCCTGCTTTTCTGGGCACTGCTTGGTTGACAAATGCATAAAGATTTTAATGTGGGTGCACTGTTGATGGTGGAGCATGTTGCGGGAACGCTACTGCTGGGCTGGATTTCTGCCCACTGTTGCATGTTTGTGGGTTTCTCCAGTGATTTTCCACTCTTACTAGCCTGCTTTTCTGGGCACTGCTTGGTTGGCATAATGATTTTAAAGTGGGTGTACTCGGCGACGAGTAGTTCTGGTTTTTGCATTTCCAAGTTGTGAAGTTTTCCGAGGTCCGATGTTCAGAGTTCCAAATTCCGGGTCCTCGGACAAAGTTCTGAAGTCTGGCTGAGTAGGAACTTCAAAACTCGCTCTGAGTACCCAGAAGGCTTATTCGGTATAGTCCTAGTTAGAAGGAAACTAAAAGGAGCAGTGGCAAGGATTAAATGTCTGCAAGAGGCATGGAGATTATTTAAAAACACACTCTTGAAGCCCAGATTTAAATGTATTCCACAGGTTAAAAAAGCTAGCAAGGGGACGAAATGCCTGCCAGCAAGGCTAAATGGTGAGATGAAGGAGGCTATTGGAGTCAAAAAAACGTTCTTTAAAAATGGAAAGCTAGTTCTAATGAGGAAAATAAGAGAGCATAAGCACTGGTAAATTAGATGTAAAACATGAATAAGGCAGGCCAAGTGAGAATTTGAAGAGAGACTTGCTATAAAGAGGCAAGAACTAATAATAAAAACTTTTTAAAAAATACATGAGAAGCAAGAGGCCTGCTAAGAGTCAGTTGGGCCATTAGATGACCGGGGTGGGTGGGTGTAAAAGGAACGCTCAGGGAGGATAAGGTCATTGCAGAGAAACTGAATGAATTCTTTGCTTCAGTCTTCATGGCAGAGGATGTTGGGGAGATACCCATGCCAGAACTATTGTTTGCAGGTGATGAATTAGAAGAGCTGTTGCAGATCAACTCCAAGAAACCTGGTCAACAACTCCAATAGCCTTGCCAGGCTACGATTTGGCTGCTAAGCTACTAAAGGCCGACCTAGTGGGGGTATTGCCTGTCTGGTTGCTGATATTCCAAGGATCAAGGTTGCCAGAGTCTCTACTCTCTACCCAATAGCGTTGTGTTTGGAATTGTTAATTGAGGAAGATTCCTATAATATTCCCCCAGCCAATGCAAAAACTTTCGATCAATCTCTCTGGTCTCAGCTAGAGAACTTTTTGAGTAATTTAATTACCAATTCTGGAGCACCAATTATTCTCCTAGGAGACTTTAATGCCCGCTTAGGGGCAAGTGACGATGACTTAGCCCCTTTCATTGGGTTGGGGGACAGACCCTTGAGCTTTCCCCTTAAAAGTCGCCGGTCCAAGGATCAAGTGGTTAATAGCTCTGGCGTCTGTTTTGCTGATTTGATTTTTAAATTAGATCTTTATATATTGAATGGATCATCTTTAAGCGATACTGATGGTGAATTCACTTTCATAGGGCATCAGGGTGCCAGTACAGTTGACTATGTAGCGATCTCTGTTGAGCTAATTTATTTGGTAAATTACTTTAGGGTTGATCACCATTTGCTGGAAGATCATTTACCTTTGGTAATTACCTTTTCTCATTCAGCCCCTCGGAGTCTTTGGACAGAGATAGTTGATCAGATAGACCCTGATGCTCAGTTATATTAGGCAGAAGTGGACAGACTCATTGGCATCGAGTCTACAACAGATACTGGAATCTCCAGTTTGTAAAGGGCTACGTGACTGTTATAAATTCAGTGGATCAGGGCCTTTCTCTACAATATTATGAGAGAATCATTGATGCCTGCCAGGAAGTTTTGAAAACCCACTCGATAACGAACTCTGGGAACTCTAGGTTACAGCAGCATAGTAAGCCTTGGTACGATGCTGAATGCAGACGAATGAAGAAAGAGATGGCAAGTTGTTATAGATCCTATAGGGAAGCTGGGTCGGGTATATTGCCTTCTGATTTCTTTATTAAGAAAGTGTGTTACAAAAGGATGATAAAAGCAAAGAAGGCAGAATATGAAGTTCAACAATGGAAGGGCCTGCTAATAGCTGCTAATTCGGCAGACTTTTGTCGTATCGTTAATGGTAACATTGGACGGGTCAATTAGGGTAGGTTCCCTCTAATCCCAAAAGAGTCTTGGGTGTTGTACGTCGGGGGATTGTTTCAGGGCCCTCCTCCAGAGACTCGTCTGCCTTCTATTGACAATTTGCCTGTTTGGTTCCCGGTGGAGGAACCTCTTGTTGCCTCCTTGATAGAACAGCTCAATAACGGCAAAGCTCCTGGTAGAGATCTGGTACCTGCAGAATTTTTGAAAAAGTTTAAAGATTGGTGGGTACCTTTTTTGGCAGCCTTTTTTACATGGGTCAGCAAGACCGGCCTGATGCCTAAGGCATGGACAGAGGCAGTGGTGATCCCTATCTACAAGAAAGGGCCTTGGGAATTACCATCTAACTACTGCCCTATTAGTTTACTCAGTGTAGTGGGGAAATTGTATGCGAAGTTGCTGTTGACCTTGGTTAACTCATGGACAGAGAATTCTAAAATTATTCACGTTGAACAGGCAGGATTTCAAAAGGCCAGATCCACAATAGACCATGTTATGGTACTAACTCACCTGGCGGAAAAATAGGTTGGTAAGAACAAGAGGCTTTTTGCTGCCTTCATAGACTTAAAGGCAGCATTTGATATGATCCAAAGGTCATTACTATGGGACAAGCTTGGGAGTTCCTCAATCGATTGCCGTCTACTGTTTTTGATTCAAGCTCTTCATGCTAATACTTCCCTAGCAGTCAAATACAGCAAAGACGGTCAGTTGACCTGTTGGATTCCTTCTTATTCTGGTGTTTGCCAAGGCTGTTCCCTGGCCCCTTTTTTGTTTGACTTTTTTATTAATGATCTGGTCCCATTGGTATCTCTCTTGTTTCCACCCCCAAAAAACTGGCATCTCATTATGTAGGGATTCTACTGTAGGGGGTAGAGCCTTTGTCATGGTCTGACCATTACCTACTTAAGGCGTGCATCCTGGCGCATGCTAGCCCCCGGAATGGTGCAGGACCTATTAGATCAGTCCACCCCCGGAGATTTATGGAACCGGATCGATTCCGGAATGCTCTGGGGGAGTTCCCCCTGGACCTTGACACCCGCTCTGTCGATGATCTCGTAGCCTTCTGGAACACCTTGTTGGCTAGACCATTGACAGAGTGGCTCCCAGGCGTCCGCTGCCCTCCTGAGTCTCCCGCAGGTCTCCTTGGTTTACTGAGGGCCTGCGGTGTTTGAAGCGGGAGAGCAGGTGGTTAGAGCGACGGTGGCGCCGGACTTGCGACCAGTATGATCGATCGCAACATAAGAGCAGTTTAAAGGCCTATGCTGTGGCGGTGCAGGCAGTAAAGAAGCAGTTCTTTGCTGCTCTTATTGCATCTGCAAAGTCAGGTCCAGCGGAGCTTTTCCGGGTGGTGAAAGGCTTGGTCAGTCCTGCCTGCCTCCACCTGGACCTGGAGCAATCCAGTGACCGCTGTGACCGGTTTATCAAGTACTTTGTAGATAAGATCGCTCACCACGATTTAGGTACCACAGTTATTGCAGAGGATCATCTTGGGGCTATGGATGCCCCGTCCTGTCCTGTTTTGTGGGATCGGTTTCAGATGGAGTCGCCTGCCGATGTGGAGTCCTTGTTGGGATCTGTTCGTGCCACTACTTGTGAGCAAGATCCATGCC
>QEPC01015356.1:704397-719244 GCA_003113815.1 Sphenodon punctatus | reverse complement strand
GGGGCGGGTCGCAGGGAGCACATGACACCAGTGCTCCGGGCTCTGCACTGGCTGCCTATAAAGCACCGGGCCAGGTTCAAGGTGCTGGTTTTAACCTTTAAAGCCCTTCATGGCCTAGGCCCTGCTTATCTGCGGGACCGCCTCACTTCCCATGTGCCCGTGCGACCCTTGAGATCGTCCGTGGGAGCCTTTTTGGAGGTTCCCTGGGCGAGGCGGGTGGCCACTGATGTTAGATCTTTTTCGGTGGTCGCCCCTGTGCTGTGGAATTCGTTCCCAGAGGAGGCTCGGCTGGCTCCTGCTCTCCTGCTGTTTCGGCGTATATGTAAGTCCTGGCTGTTCCGTCAGGCTTTTGGCGAGGGGTAGTGGTGGGGTGGGGGCGGGGATGGGGGGTTTCCCCACATATTGGAGTATTTTAAAATTGAAATTGTAAATTGTTTTAAAATTTTATCTTGTTTAATGTTTTAATGAATGTTGTTCGCCGCCCCGGACTGCCCTGTGGGCAGGAGGGACGGGATATAAATTTTAAATAAATAAATTTTAAAAATGCAGACGATGCAGTGATACTCTCGCAGACACGCCAGGGACTTAAAAATCAATTAATCGCGTTGGCAGCTTATTGTGAAAGAAATGATCTTTTGGTTAACTATGATAAAACTAAAATCATGATCTTTGGGAAAGAGCGAGGGATTTATAAATGGGTCCTGGGTAATAATAACATTTAGCAGGTATTTTAGTATAAATACTTGGGAATATGTTTGCAGAGCACAGGGTCTGGGTGAGCCAGTTTTGGCTGGCTTTCTCTCAGTCTATATGTATGAAGGGAACTATTCTGAAGTATTCCCATGGGAAAGGTAATAATAGGGTTCCAATCGTGTTGTGCATCTTCAATGTGAAGGTTCGGTGGCAATTGATGTATGGGGCAGCGCTGTGGGCTATAGTGAAGCCCTACAACATAGATGTTATCCAAATGGACTTCCTTCGGAAAGTCCTTCAAACACCAATAGGCATTCCATCAGCGGCACTGCAACTTGAACTTGCCCAGATGAGTTGGAATAAGGTCGCATTGAGGGCTGCATCCCATTTATGGCTGAGACTTGAGGTTGCAGAGAATGTGGGACTCCTTGAATATATGAGGGAAGATCCCTTTAAATCAGTATGGCAGGTAAAGATTTCCCAACAGATACAGCATATGGGTTTTTCTTTGATTTATTGTCAGCAGAAGGGCTTTAGGGCAGCCAGATTGGAGCTGTCAGCCAGGGTGAACGACATAGCTCACCAACAAGATCGGGCTGTAGTAACTGATTCACCATCATTGGGACTGTATTATACATTGGTCCCCCCTCTAGGGAAAAAGACCTTGTACTGGGATTATCAGTGCTCTCCTGCCCAGGCAAAATATTTTTGCCTGGCCAGGTTGAATGCTTTGCCTACTAGTATTTTAGAGCGGCGTCGATTGACTATACCTTTTGCCTTTAAACTTTGTCCATTTGACCAACTTGAGGCGGAGACAGTTGCCCATATTTTATTTGATTGTCTTCTGTATCAACCCTTGAGGGAGTTATACCTTGCCACTTGGTTGGATAAATTCCCTGGAAGATCAACTTCAGAGCTACTTTTTATTTTTCTGATGGATGTGTCTCAGGACCTTACGTGTAATGTTATGGTTTTTCTGGTTAAAGCTCTCAAGCGAAGAGAACGATTTTTGAAATATAAACCTAATACAGCAGAAACTTTGGTATAAATGCTGGTTTTTACTTTATTCTTACTGTTCTGATATGTCTGAAATTATTAATTTTAGGAATGTAATGTTTATAATATCTAAACTGTAATTTGTATATTTAGTTTTATTGTAGTCTTTTTGGCAATGACTTGTGTCACGCCTTAAATAAACTAAACTTGAAACTTGATCAACGTGACTTGGGAAAAAGATCTTGGAGTTGTTGTGAAAAATACATTGAAATGCTCAGCTCAGTGTGTGGCGGCTGTCAAAAAAGCAAACTGAATGTTAGGAATTATTCATAAAGGAATAGAGAATAAAACTGAAAATATCATAATGCCACTATATAAGTCTTTGGTGTGACTGCACCTTGAATATTGTGTGCCGTTCTAGTTGCTCCATCTCAAAAATATATATTTGAAATTGAAAAGGTACAGAGAAGGGCAACAAAAACATAGTGGTATGGAATGGATTCCCTATGAAGAGAGACTGGATAGGTTGGGGCTCTTCAGCTCGGAGAAGAGACGACTGAGAGGGAATATAATAGAAGTTTATAAAATCATGAGTGGTGTGGAACATGTTAATAGGAAATGCTTATTTACCCTCTCAAATAGTATTTATTTATTAAATTTATTATTGTTTGGCCATAGGCCATAACAAAATTCTAAAAATACAGAAACAATTTTTTTTTCATATTTACATTGTTAAAAACTCAATAAAGGGGGAAAAAAAGAGATAAGTGTTAACAAAGATTTAAACATAAATTAAAATAAGTGTCGTTCAAAAAAAGATTATATAATTAAGAGGAACAGATCAACGTGCCCTCCACAAGGCTTAAATTGATAGAACTGCACCAATGTATCAGGTGGAGCCAGGAGAAGGAGGAGACTGAAATTACTCATTGGATTTTGTTCTCGGTCACCAGAGGGTTCTAACTTGTTTAGTCTTTCTTTCCTATTAATTTCTGCCACCCAAGCAAATTTTGCCGTAGCCCTCATTATTTTTACATTGGAGTTTGGCAATAGGTATGATCATTTCCACTTGAAGCCCTCAATACTCTTTCCCTTCAAGTAGTGTGTTCATATGCTGAATTCTCAGGGTTTCATTATATGGACAATCAAGCAAATAATGCTCCAAGTCTTCGATCTTGGTCTGTGCACAGGTACAGAACTCAGTTTGTATACTTTATACCTTCCGTCCAACAACACAGAGGGGAACATCTGCATCCTCAGACGTGTGAGGGCTGCCTTGCTGCTGGATTCTCTACAGAAGACAAATAGACTTCAAATTTAAATGTATTTTTAATTTCTGTATATTTAGGTGCAATTTTACCAGCCTTAATTTGGGCCATCTCGGCCTGAATAAATACATCAGTAATTCTGCTTAGCATCAGCATTCTTGCTCTATTTTGGGCTCTGCACACTAGCTCAGATATGGACAAGCCATATGCTCGAATAAGCCTTTCGGTTTTGCAGGCCCATAAGTCATTCCCTTTGAGGACTTTCTGCTTACTAAAGCAGATTTTAGGCAGACTGTTCTCGTCCAGGTGCTGAAGACAATTCCAGTATTTAAAAATTGCCGATTTGATTTTATACTCTGCAGAGAAAACGCCTAGTTCGGCTCTCACCATGCTTGAGGGGGTGGACAGGGGCACACCTAGCACCCTTTTACAGATTCTGAGCGGAGCCAATTCAAGCCCAGGGGAGTATGCATGGCCCCACACCTCCGCACCATAGATCTGCATGATCAATTTTTGGTTTATAAGTTTTACCACTGGTTTGACTAACTTGGCCCCAAATAGTATTAGGACTAGAGGGAGTCTGGACACTCCATGAAACTAACAGGTAGCAGATTTAAAACAAATAAAAGAAAGTATTTTCACTCAGCGCATATTTAAGGTGTGGAATTTGTTGCCAGAAGACGTGGTCAAGGCCAGTAGTATAACTGGGTGTAAGAAAGGGTTGGACAAGTTTCTGGAGGATAAATCCATTAGCAGCTATTAGCCAAGCAGGCTTGGGGAATTTAACCTGTTACGGGAGCTGGGAGTGAACAGCACGAAATGGGTTGCCCTATTGTGACCTGTTGGTGGGTACTTCAAGCAACCAAGATTGGCCACTGTTGGAGACAGGATGCTGGACTTGATGGACCGTTGGTCTGACACAGTATGACACTTCTTATGTTCTTAATAACTGAGCCTCGTGGTTACCAGGGCAATGGTCACTGTGGCAAGGTTAGTCTGGTATAAATAAGGGTGTAGCTTATGCAAATTGAAAATGACGCCTAAGTTCTTTAACTGGTCCACTATATGGAGGGGTCCCGGAAAAGGTCAACAGCCCATGGGCACCAAGTTAGATGCCAAGCTCTGAGACAATGTTCTGGTCTCTGCTTCAGTTTTTTATAGTGTTTTGGGGAGAAGGTGATCTTTAGTATGCATATTTCAGGGTGCTTGATTGTGCAATGTCCTTGTTGGTATTCATCTTCCGGGGTCTGGCTGTCATCTCCCTTTCCCATCCGTCTGGAGCTTGGGTGCTAATTGTCATATTAGCAGTTTGTTTGTTAGTCAGGGTGGGCACTTGATAACAGAACATCTTTTTCCCTCCCTTCAGGCAGGGAGCAGATATGCTGATATGTATGCATTTGTTGTTTACAGCAGTTGACTATCTGAGTGTCTACCAGGTCTTTGTCTTGTCTTTGCTCCAGGATACAAAAAGGGTGATGGTCGCTTGAATGGCTGCTGCTTGTCAGTTGGCATCTCCCTGAGCAGGAACATCTCCTCCTTCCCCTCCAGGCGTGAAGGAGATATTCTGCAGGGGTGTTCTTTTTGTCATTCCAGCTGACCATTCAGTATTTTGGGTTGCGTACGTTGCATACAAGCACCCTCTCATCAAGCACCTTTGTTTAGTCCTTGTTAGTGTTTTGTTCCAGGCTGGATGCAGTTGGTCAACAGGATGATGTGAATCACAGGGTATTTTCAGACGTGACGGGGCCAATTGGCCCCGTCACAGAAACAAACCTTTGATTCCCCGCCAGGGCCACCGCGTCACGGGTGAACAGATGTGGTGGCGGCTCTGGTGGGGAATGGGGGAGGGGGCGGGGCCACGCAGCGCCCCCCCCATGCTCCCCTGCCGCCCACCCGAATTGACCACGGCCCATAATCCCTGCGGGATTTCGGGACGTGGCTGCCATCCAGATGAGACGACTTGGTTCATCACGGCGGGGAATCACATTCGCTATGTGACCGGCCCCAGCCGTGCGGGTTCAGCCGATCGCGTGGTGAATGTGATTCCCCGCCGCGATTGACCATGATGAACATCTGCGGGGAACGTCCTTTCCCCCCCATCAGACGTTACGGGATCACTTTCACCATGTGCAGATTCACTGTGGTTGACTGTGATCTCGTAACATCTGAAAATACCCACAGATCTTGCCAGACATGGTGATATGTTGGGAGTTTGTGAAAGTCATGTGAGATTATTTCCCACACATAGCCTACCTGGCTATTTCTNATCCTGCCTACTGGATCAGTACAGATAATTCAGAGCTTTGGTACAATAGTTACATGCATTTTCAAATATGGTCATTGGTTCCAGTATATTAATTCTCATAGTATATTACATACAATCAAATCGCAACAGTCCCCGCCGTGTCACCATTTTGCAATATGGTGGCATAATTTTGCTTCTGGAGTGCTTGAGGCTTTTACGTTTTTAAGGATCATTGACTTGTCTAGCTGTGAGGGAGCTCAATTCTCAGTCAGAGAGCCTATGTCCTTCGTGTCAATGGAGCATGAATAGCCCTGGCCTGCAAGGCTCGTATCGCTCTCATTGCCCAACATGCAGTCCAGATAACAGCTATTAAAATACATTGAATGATTACAATGATGATAATGGGATGTATTCTAAGATTGAACACCCCTGTAGCAGTGGGTGACCACCTAAAATAGACTTTCCCCAAAAATAATGTTTCGTGGTATATTCTACTTCTGTTAGGACATAGGTAATTTTATTTCCTTCTGATCTGAGAACCAGAGCTGCATGACCTCATGTGTTAGCTAAATGTTGTACTTTAATTGCTTGCATTCATTTGCATGTAGAGTCCAAGTAACATTGTTTACATAAATTTTAGTTACATTACACATGGACATGAATCCAGTGTCTGGGGTAGTGTGCATAAATAATTCATTATACCATGTGGGAGTTCCAGGGGGTGGTATTACATAAAAACATTTATTTATCCAAGCCTGAAAAAGTGGTGATACAAAAGGAGAACATTGGGGGTGATGTTTGCTGATTATAGGTGATTTCAGACGAGACGGGGCGGCATTTGCCCCGTCCCGGAATCACCCAAATGATTCTCCGCCGGAATCACTTCAGCACGTCCAACAGACGTGTCGACTGATCCCAGCGGGGAATCGGGGAGGGGGCGGGGCTGCGCGGCGCAACGTGCGGCCGCATGGCCCCATCCCCCCACGCTCCCTCGACGCCCGCCTGGGAGATGGATGGGCGCCCGATTTGACCACAGCCCGGAATTCCACCAGGGATTCCGGGCCGTGGTTGCCGGCCAGATGTTACTTTTTGTTGGTTCCCGCCGGGAATCTCTTTGATCATGCTTGCGGCGATTGTCTGGCGGGGAGCCCCAGAAGCATGGTTGAAATTGACCCCATGTGGGAATCGACCGTGGTGAACATTTGGCGGCCGCCTAACAGACGTTCAGGGCACTTTGGCCCCATGTGGGTATTGACCGTGGTTCACTGTGACCTCGTAACATCTGAAAATACCCATTGTCATTGTATAGGGTCAGAGGTTACCAGCACTTGACCCAATGTGGGGGCTAGTCTTTACCACTACCCCTTTGCGCAAATAGTGTGAGTGATGTCATGACATAGCTGGAAAGATGCTTAACTTTAAAAAGACTGTAAATAGAAAACAAACAAACTACAAAGCATAGATAAACAAGTGGTGGTGAAGAGATTAACTGAAGGTTTAGTGATATCACATAGATACATAGATAGACGTACAACACTGAGTGATAAACACACAACACCGAGTGACAAACAGCCATGGCATAACATGCACACACACAAATGAAATGAAATAAAATAAAAACTGTGGTTGGTTCCTTAGTTTGTTGCCTTCCAAGGCCGCCGCCTTGCTTCTGTAAGAAATAAAGAGATCTGACCTCTGCAAGGCCTAATAAAGGGTGACTCCCATACTTCATTCATGAAACTAATTGCTTCTCACTAGCATCACTGTAGTCTCCCCCAGATTGAGCATGAGGTAGCTCTGATGCATCCAGATGGCTATATCGTTTATATCCTCCAAGTCTCTGAGATGACGCATAACCATCCATCACCACTGATTGACTACTTATTAGATATGACTGAAACCACTAATTGGCAGCTCTAGGCATGCCAGCAACGTCCCTCAGCCGCCAAAGAAGCAGTCCATGGTCAATCCTATGACTGCTGCTGTAAGGTCCAACATGTCCAAAATGGCCAGCTGTCCTTGATCTAAAATCATCCGCAGATGGTTCATCACCCTGACAAGTGTGGTCTGTACCCCATGGGAAGACTGGAAGCCAGACTAGAATTTCCCTAAGATGATATTCTTGGAGTCTAGATGCCTCTGCAGCCATACTGCCATGACCTTCTCAATCACCTTCTCTAAAAATGGTAGATTGTAGATGAGGATTGCCTCATCAATTATTGAATTGATGAGTACTCCAATATCAAGATATGGCTTCTGGAGGAGAGGACGAACCTCTGCATTTTTGTAGGTAGCCAGCACCTTCTCCTCCACAAAGGAGGTGTTAACAATGCTAATCAATATGGGTACCACTGGTCCGGCCCTTCAGCAGCAAGATGGGCACAGTCAGAGCCGCAGGTATTGGGCTTCAAGGAACCCAGCAATGCATGGATCTTCTCATCATCAACCATGTCATCAACATCAACCATGGGAATACAGTCCTTTGGGGTCCCGCGGCTCTCCAGATCAAAATACGGAATGTAGCATGCAGACAGTGTAGTGTTTGTAGGACAAATTGATATTCTAAGCAGCTGTTCCCCCTGCACTGGAACAGAGGTGGTTTGATGTACCTCCATGTTTTTTCACCCAAGTGAGCTGGCTTCTGTATAGGCCACACCTGGTTGGAAACCACCCAAGAGATACACAGGCAGTTGATAGCTCATTTGTATTCTTGGACTCTATTGGTTGGAAGGCTTCAGAGATGTATATTATGGTCCTTCTATACTGGTCTGTTGTCTGCTTTTTCATGACATCAAACCTCTGCTGTAGCCAAACCTTTTGACAGTAGTCAATTGACACCACTCCAAGGCATCTCTTACTGTGTTTCTAGGCAAAGGCTAGAAACCTTTCTAGGCAAGGCATTTTGGCAAAGGCTAAAAATAATATATACAGCTCCCTTTTTATTCTAAATGCCTTTACCTTTTCGAATGTTTGTAAAGCAGTGTTTCTACTATCTTGTCTTCCCTCAGGGAAGCATTGAAGTAGAGAGATGCTCACAAGTAGCAGTGATGGTGGATCCAGTTCCTATCTCTCAAGTACTTAAAGATAGCTCTCGTAGACTGAGCTCTTACCATAAGGGGAAGAGAGCAGAGATAAAGGCATGCACACAAGAATGGGGGACAGATCTATGGCACAGATCCAGGATCTGGACCGTCTCAGGAGCACACCTCTGAAGTACCTCTGCTCTCAACTTCTGTGCAGCCTTTGGAGCTTGTACTAATTTTTGAAGTGCCCCCTGGAAAGGAAAAGTTTTCCCCACCCCTACTTTAAACCTTACAAACTCTGAAGGCTTTCTCATATGTTACAGTAGCCACATGGCTGTTCTGCTAGATTGTGTGTGCGTGTGCGCGCATCTGCCAAACTTGAGCAGTTGCCCAGAGGTTCAGCTACCCCATAGCCAATGTAACACAAAAAGGAACTGCTGCCTGCTGCTGATCCCCCAGCAGGCCCAGCCACCTCTTGGTCTGCCAGAAGTAGTACTGGTCTCTCCTGCCTGGGGCAGCTGCAAGTGAACTGCCTGCAGCAGCCTCACCCTGGGAAAGGCTGGCAGTGCTGCTGATGTGGACACCAATGCCCTGCCACTCTGCCAGGAGCATCCCAAGTCTTTTGCCACCGGGGGCTGCTGCCAGTGGACTAGGAGCACTTTGTCTGCAGTAGCCCTTGCTGGGAAGAACCAAGGGCCAGTGCAGCAAATGCTGCCACATGCTGTCATCACATGTGTAAAATCCTCCACCAGGAGTTCACGTGTGCCACTGCATTGCCCTTGTTACAGAGGGAACTGAACAATTGGAAGCATCTCGAATGGTGCATTTATTGCCTGTCACCAGGAAGTAATTTGTTCACTTCCTGTAACTATTCCTGCTACAGCATTGTGGCCAGAATGAATCTTTAATGCTTCAGATTTGAAATACAGTACTAGAATAAGATTTTCTGTGATTACCTGCTGCATGAGGATTGAAGCAGTTCCAAGTACTCTTGCCCTGCAACAGCCAGAGCTCAGATGCATCCTTCTAGTTGTTTCCCCTTTGTGTCTAATTCTTTTAAACCTTTTTAAATGTATAAATACATAACATAGCAAAATAGATCCATATTAATAAGATAAAAACAAGAATCATACATGGCAAAATTCAATTTTCATAATGCACAAAATGTGAAGAAAAACAAAAAGAAAAAAAGAAACCCCCGATTCAACAAAGCAACAATTGTTAAAATAACTAGCTACATAAGTACATGAGAGCACAGTGGATGTATACAGCAGACAGATGGATACATAATATAATTAATATTAAATTATAATGGTGTGCAACACTTGCATGTGTGACCAGACATCATAATATTTTCCCCAGGCATTTGTATAAGACAATGACATTCTCTCTCCCCCTCCCCCCCCCAATTAATGTAGTCATAGAGAACTTGCACAGTCAATCAGAATGTGCTGGATGAAATTCAGACTTCCACTTTCTCAGGATAACTTTTTTTAGCCTCCAGAATACCCACTGCAATCCATTTCTTACTGCTAATTGGTAAAACTAGCTTATCAAGCACACCAAGAACAACCAAGGTCATAGAAGGAAAGATAGTGACTCCCATTGTTTTTGAAAGGGCACTGAATATAGTGCTCCAGAACACTTGTACTTTTTGACAAGTGTAGAGAATATGTGAAAGATTGGCATGTGGCTGTCTACCTCTCCAACACTCAGTTTGTGTTGCCAATCCTGCCTTAAACAAGTGTTCTGGAGTCCAGTTGTATCTGTTTAATCTGGAAAAATTGCAAAGATAAAGTTAGAGGTATCTTTATGTTAAGTCAGACATTTCCCCAGGTTGGCAGGATCCATTCCATAAGTTAAGACATGTAAGAGTTCAAAGGATCCCGTTGCTTTGCATTGGAGTAATCCATGCCTTTACTTCCGGGTTGGTGACTAGAGTTTGTTGCAGGTCCTCCTTAAATTGCTTGTGGGTGTCCGTAAGGCTGATCATGTGGGAAAATTCAGCCTGAGTGCCCACTGTCCACTGCAGCCTGTTCTGGACGATTATGTTTCTTACAGCCAAAATAATAGGGACTACAAGATGCCATTTTGCTCTATGGCATGCACTTTGTGAGCCGTTTGTTCTGCCAGATTCTGTTCCTCAAAGTTGGAGTTCTCTGTGCGGCTTTTACAGCCACCCTGAACTTCCCTTGCCAGCAGCCTGGGGAGAAAGTACTAATGCTGACCCACCCCCCCACCCAGCCGATCAAGCACCTACCTGGCCACCTGGTTGTTGTGTGGTCCCTTGGCAGCGTGCGTGTGTGTGTGTGTGGAGGTGGGGGGGATGGGGGACACTAACGCCGCCCCTACTGCCCGACCAAGCATTTGCCTGGCTTCCTGCTTGTGCTAACTCCCTCCACAGCACTGGTCTAGGGGAGATGTGGGGGGAATAACACTGCCACCCCAGCCTACCTGCACACCTGATTGCCCGCCCATTTTGTGGGGTTGCTCCCCGCACAAGGAATTCTGCTGACCACCACCGCTGCCACCAGCCACAGTCGGGCCCTGCCAGGCCCAGCCCGTCGTTTGCCTAACTGCTGCTGCTGCAGGCAACTCCACAGTTGTACCTTTCTAAGCCCCCGTACTGGTGACTTTTGAGCTGGACTGAAGATGCCTCCGCCACTGCCGCTGAAGCTTTCAAAGGTCGCACAGCGCCAGCACAGCCATGCTCATGCTGGGGGTGCCACCATGTTTTCTATGGGGCATGTTGCCTCACACAGAAAACACAGCAGCACCCCCAGCACGTGCATGGCTGTAGCCCAGCAGCACAGGGCCTTGAAAGCTTCAACAGTAGCAGAGGCATCTCCAGCTCTGAAGCCCTCAGCATGAGCACTGCCGCAGCCCAGTTATGCGGGACCTTTAAAAGCTTCAACAGCGGTGGAGGCTCTGAAGGCTGGCTGATCTTGGTGACGGTGGACAGTGTGTGTGGGGGGAGGAGGGGTGTGTGATCTGTTTTTGTGTGTGTGTGTGTGTGTGTGTGTGTTTGTTGCGTACATGCGCATGCTGAGGGCTGTCTCTTATACACATCTAGATGTGTATAAGAGACAGGTTTTTGTGTGTGTTTTGCGTACATGCGCATGCTGAGGGGGCAGAGACTGCGTGCTAGCGGGTTGGGGAGGGACCCTGTGTGTGTGTGCGTGCGCGCCCGCGTGTGTGTGTGCGCGCGCGCCCGCGTGTGTAAGCGTGCACCTGTGTGCTGGACAGGGAGGGGGGATTGTATGTGTGTGTAGCGGGGAAAGGGGACTGAGTGTGCAAGCGTCATGTGTGTGTGTTAGAGGGGACGGGGATGAGTGTGTGTGTCCAAGCATTATGGGGGAGTGTGTGCGTGCGTATGCTAGGGGAGAGGGGACTGAGAGAGTGGGGGGAACAAGTGACTGCTGTGTGTGTTGCATTTCAGTTGTCTCACCATCAAAATCTCCAAATAATTTAAAAACACGGGGGAGCTAGCGCTGTGTGGAGGCTGTTGTGAAACCAGCTGCGGTGGAGGCACCAGCAAGCAAAAATTGCTGTCCAGTTAGTTTAGGATGCCCCTCGCTGCCTGGTAAAAGAAAGGTAGGTAGATGTTGTTACGCTCCTTTGACACCTAGGGACTACAGGCCTTGTCCAGAATCGCATGGTAGAACTGGGAACTGAACTGGAGTTTTCAAGTCCTAGACTAGTGCCTTAAGCAGTGCACCACCTTCCCTTGCTCAGGCCAGCTCCACAAGAAGCCCATATCACCATGTCTACATATATACCACCCACTGTTGGTTGCCCAGCCAGAGCCCCATGGTGGGCAGAGAAGGGAGGACACATGAACAGGGTAGTTTAAGTGTAGCTGAGGTAAACTGATGGTAGCCAAACTTGAGTGAAGGTGTAATCTGGAAGATTGGGGAAGGTTTTGTTTCCCAGGACAGCTTAAGACTGAATTTTTTCCTATGGTGAAGGGGAGAGGAGCAAGTCAGAAGAAGTCTGACAGTCTGGTTGAGCAAGGAGTGGACTGTGCAGAAATTTACCTGGCAGAGTTGTATGAGAAAGGGAAGGAACTGAGGAATGAAATGCACTGTGTAATCAACAAGGTGCTTGTGAGGAAACTTGCTTTTTGTTGTCTGTCTAGAATAACTTTGCCTGTTGTGCCTGTTGAGATTGCAAGCTCTTTGAAGCAGGGGCTCTCTCCCCATGTATGTGTATGTCTCCGCAGGGCAATAGATTGTTTGGGGGAAAGCACCAAGCAGAGCAGGATCGCTCTAACACAAATGTGGGGAAACTTCCTCTCCACAGGCAACCAAAAGTCTATGGGCTGGATAGGGACAGAGGACCGGAAAAGAGGGGGCAAACTGCAGGATCTCACTTGAAAGGAGCAAAGGGACTGAGGCACCCACTCAGGGAGAAGTATTAGAGATGAAGGTGCACGTTGACGGGGGAAGGCACTGAGAGATACTTAGAGTTAGGGGCTGGATTGGAGGGCCAGATGCATGAGTTAGAACAGGGCTGTATAACCCCTATATTTGGCCCATAGGCTGGAGGCTCTGTACCCTTCATCAAATGTATACAGAGCATGGGGGAAAGAGGGCGTTTCTCCTGGCTGGGGCTCCTGATGTGAGGCTTGTAGAGCAGGATCAGTAGTGAATGACGTGAACACTCTCTGGGGACTCATAACTGGCATCTGCTGCTATAACTGCGTGGAATAATAAGCATTAAAAGCCTTTTAATCTATTTTATTCTTTGGCTACTATGAGAAAACAGAAACTTGGTTCCAGTCCACTCCCTAAACCAGTGTAAACTTCAGACTAGGCCTAGCTTGGTCTCATCTAGAGAGATGTAACATGCAGTCCTCCTTGCACTAAACACACACAGACACATGCACACACTTCCCACCACTAAACAGACTGAGACAGAGACGCACAACTCCCAGCACTACACTGAGTCACGGTCAGTCTTGAGGGGGGGATAGCACTACACACATACACTCGCACTTCACAGCACTACACTCACACACACCCAGTTCAATCAACCTTTCCTGATATGACTTCTAATTCAGATCCGTTGTAAGTTGAGGCATTACCTTATGTTCCACTTGGCAAAAGGGTTACACTGTTCAGCATTACAATGTGGCAGCCGAACAAAATAAGAACTTTGCATGGTATTTCACAAAAACTGGGGGAAATTCATAAATTAAAAACCCTTTTGGGTTTGGCAGATAAGCTAAGGCAACACTTACAAAATCAATCAAGCATTAACATGTATGGAAATTGTAAGTTAAGGCAGAAATGAAGCCAGAAGTGGGTGTCCTGTCCTTAATTCCCATGCTATGCGAGTAGAGATGTTGGAGGTAACTCTGAAAGTTGGGGCAGGTCCTGCACTCTCACCCCTTCTTTTCTCTGTATCCTTTCATTTTGGTAGTGCTATATGAGACAGCTGTTTTTATTAATATTTCTAATTCATGAAATAATACTACCCAGTTCTTTTGGGGGAGGGGGTGTGGAATAATGAGGAACTTGCCTTAACGTCCGTGTCATGTCAGTGGTGCACATGATGTGCTCCCAAATTGTGCTTGCTTTTAACATTACAAGTTAGGTGTGGGTCCCTGGAGCACAATGTTTGTACCGCTGACATGACATGGACGTTAAGGCGAGTTCCTCATTATTCCACACCCTTTCCCCCCACCTCGCCATCTCCCCAAGAGGCAGCTTGGTAGCATTCTTAGAGTCACTTTGTGGGATATGTATATTAGCAAAGGCATCATGTCTAGTTTGGCTTTGCGTTTTTTTCCCATGGCCATTTCGACTACTGGATATGTAAGAATCCCCATAAAGCTATATCATTGTTATATGTGGCAGATAGTCACCAAATAATTGCAATTATTGACCCAGAGTTACGTAAGCTACATTAATGCTTATAAATATACAATTGTCTTGTATGCCACAACCTTACATGGCATGGGAGTTAAGGTGCAAATCACCCCCTTCTGGCTTCATTCCTGCCTTAACTTACAATTTGCATGCAGGGGTGGGACTTGGGTGAAAATACCGGTTACCGGATTTACCGAATACCAAATCTCCGAATACCGGATTACCGGATCTTTTCCCATTGAAATCAATGGGCAACTTTTCCCATTGAAATCAATGGGAGAGAAAAGTAAAACCGAAATTACCTGCAAATGCAATTCAGTTACTAAAAAAAAAGTAAAAACACAAGTGAATCTAACTGCTACCTAACCAACCAGTACCACCAGCACTGCCAGTACCACCAGCCAGCCCCCAGCACGCACAAAAAAGTAGAAACACAAGTGAATCTAACTGACTAACCCAACCAGTATCACGAATCTAACTGCTAACTAACCAACCAGAGTCTACCACCAGTACAACCAGTAGGGCTGATGCGGCAGCAGCTGTTACTGCTCTGCGATTCCATTCCTAAACCTCGGCATCCCAGGTTGCGCCTCGCAGAATTCCACGCGGTACTCCGCGATTCTGCATTTTTTCGCTACAAGAATTCGCAGATGCGGAATGTATGTGTTTCGCCGATTTCTTCATCGTTACCGTTGCCGTATACAATAGCGGTCTTTTCCCGCGTTCCGCCAATTTAATATATGAGCCAC
>QEPC01015356.1:692509-702952 GCA_003113815.1 Sphenodon punctatus | reverse complement strand
CGGTACCAGTAGAACTGTTATTCCCACCCCTAACATATTAATGCTTGATGGAATTTTTAACTGTTGCCTTAACTTATCTGCCAAACCCGAAAAAGGTTTTTAATTTATGAATATATATTAAGACCAAGTTCTCTTTCCCACTGTTCTTTCAGATAAAAACTGAGAGGGTACTGGGAAGCATTAAGCAACCTATTGGTAATTCCTGTAAAGTGACTCTTGTTTCCGTATTTCTTAGGGTGTTAACAAACAAGGCATTAGCCTGCTGGAGTCTGTGTTTGGTTCATGCAGTCCCCACTCACATTTTATAATGTTTAGAGCCTAATAAATGGGCAGCCCCTGTGTATTCCTTGTGCGTACAGGCAGCCTCCAGTGTAGTTGCCGTGTTGGTTCTAAGTGACAGAGAGGGAGATAAAGTGGTACTAATGATATCATGTGTTAATAGTGTTATAATCATGAACATTCTATTCAATATAAAATTGTAATGATTTATCTTATCACTGTGAAATTTGATAGGATGGAGTGATTAGGAGTCGGGTAGAAACTCGCCAGTTTTCAGGCAAATCAGATGAAAAGCAAGGAAGTTACATACATTTGAACTTTGGAGGCAGAATGACATTTTTTCCCATACGGGACTTTTTTGTTCATGGAGACCTAGTTCTTGGAGTAGTATTAAGACATCTAGCAGTGTTTGACAATTCAAGGGTGGCCTGAATTGATTTGGTGTTTTGGTGTTACATTTTGAAAATCCATTGTCTAGATTTGAAGTTCTGATATTTTGAAGTGCCCATTTCGGCAGATGAGGAGAGTGAGCAAAGCAGCTTCTGCTATCTGTTTCAATAACGTTCTATTGAATGTGAGGAGATTAGCCTTCATTAAAGTTTCTCCTGTACAGACACGATTGGGAGCTGACTGGCATTTATTGCAGTATATTTTGCGGACGTGAGTTATGGAGAGTTTATTGTACCCAAGGGGATTTTATTGCAGACTATTGCACGGATGTCTGTTTAGTAGAGTTTATTACATCTAAGGGGAGTTTATTTTACCTAATTGTTGTATGGATGCCAGGGGAGTTTATTGCATGTTATGGATGGAGCTGAAGCGAAACTCGCTGACTGGCTGCTCTGGTTCCCAAGCAAATTCACCAGCAGGTGTGCTGGCAAGGCATAAGAAATGCTGACTGGAAACAATAGACAACAGGAATACCATCAGGAAGCAATGGAACGTTGGGAATGCCAGTAGCCCTTAATGGGCAGTAAACCAATATATTTGCAGATGCTTAACTGAAACAAAGGGAATGGGGGAGGATTTGAAATGCCAAAGAATTGGGTAGGTGGACTAAAAAAGGCCAGGAGGAGGGGAGAAAGTGAAGAAGGCACATAGAGGAGATGGGGAGGGGAGCTGGGTGAAATGACAGATGGGAGGCCATTCATAGCATTGAGAATTATGGAGGGGGAGGGGGCTGGGTTGAGTGATGGATATGGGACTACTAGGAGCAGCTGGAATGACAGGGAGGATGACACAGGGAGTTCTGGAGTGGCAAGGGGCTGGGTGGAGTAACGGGTAGGAGGCTTCCATGAGGAACAGCTGAAATGTCAGGGAGCTGGGTGGAATGGCGGGTGCAAGGACTGAGTCCCACTCACCATCTTTCCATTTCCTCTCCATGACTTCCTCACTTGTTTTCCCCTACTAGCGAAGGAATAGAGTTAAAAGAGAGACTGTATGTAGTTAGGTTCATTGAGGAATTTAACATGAGTTGTACAGAATTCCTTTATGCATGTAGCTGTAGAGCCATATCGTTTTCATATCCAGTTAGTTACCACTCATACTAGCATTTTGTAATACATTTGTTTCTGGGCACTGAATTTGGACTACCTATGTTTTTTACTGCGAGGGGTAGACATTTTATCCTGTACTTCCCATACATAAGTAGGCAGCAGACATGAATTCCTGAAACACTGCCATATCAGTTCAAGAAGATGTGGTTCCATAACCTACATTATTCAGCAAACAAACCTACAATTTTTCATGCTTTTTTCACTATTTGAACAATCTTTGTTATGCTACTCCACTAATTGCCTTCTTGGGACTGGCATGCTATCTTGAAGAGTTCTCAAGCATGAGAATCTGCCATGGCCCCCATTGTTGTCCAAGTGTGGTGAAATGAGATCTTGCAACAGAGCAGAGTTTCTTGTACAGCTCAAGCCACAAGCACAACCTCCAGATGCAACCCCACAAGTGACTGCAGTGGTACTGGATGATGCTGTGAGTGTTCAAATGCTTTCACCAGGAACCTCCTGAACATTCCTAGATTACATCAACACACTGTTCCTGCCATATATCTTGCAACACTTGGAGCATGTGGACAGGCTGGTCATAGTATGGGATGTCTACATCACAAATAGCCTAAAGGCAGCAAGCAGAGACAAAAAGAGACAAAGGTTTGAGGAGGAGGATTGCTCCTGCATCAGAGGTGCCAAGTAACTGGCACAGCCTCCTTCCTGTCAATGAAAACAAAACTGAACAGTTCCATCTGCTGGCAGAGCAAGTTACCACAATTTAAAAAAAAATAGAAGGCAAAGAGGTCCCTTGGGAACTGGAGTACTATGTTCACCTGGCAGAGAGGACAAAAGCCACATTGAGCCATGCTCACATGAGGAAGCTGACACACACCTGATGTTGCAGATGCAGCACACAGTGGGTACCAAAAAATCATGATCAGGACAGCAGACACAGATGTGGTTGTCGTCATTGTGTCCAGCTTGCAAAACATTCCAGTGACAGAGGTGTGGGTATCCTTTTGGTGTGGGCAGATGGCACAGGTACATTGGAGTACATTGAAATTGCAGCCACCTTGGTAGGCACTAGCCATGTTTAATGCATTCACTGGGTGTGATGGGACTTCATTATTTTCTGGGAAAGGCAAAAAGTCATCTTGAGATCCATAGAACATATATCCAGTCATTATAGATGCATTTCTGACAATGACACAAGCTGCAACACATATCCCTGCCAATACCATGGTGCTACTTGAAAGGTTTGTGGTACTTCTGTATGATAGAACCAGTGGATTATGCAAAGTCAGTGACACAAGGTAGCATCTGTTTTCAAGAAGGTCATGAGCCCTGGAGAATATCCCACCAACAGAGGTGGCTCTCAAACAGCATGCAGTGTGTGCAGCCTGTCAGGGAGGACATAAATGAGGAAAGGTACTGCAAAGAGATCCAAAGTTACCCAGTCTCGCAGACTGGGTTTGGGAGAGGAAAGATGGGTCTCAGTGGCAACCAAAGTGGACAGCTCGAGTCTTGGCCAGCACAAGAAAAGTGCTGTGAACTGATACACTGTAACTGTAAGAAGGCATTTAGAGGCCTACGCAGGTGCTACAAGGCCAGCCTTACGTGCACTACTCTTTGCCACTGTGAAGGAAACTGTTTTCAGGACTAACTAAACTTGAACAACAGTAGTGACATTACAGTTTACAAAGTGAACATATGCCATACACGTTTTGTGTATCTAGGTTTCCAATGGATGTTTATCCATAGAATAGACCAATGACCATGTTTGTCCTATAATACAGTATCACTTTGCACACATAACCAAGAAGTTTGCAAGTTTATTTTTGGGTTAAGGATGTTTGGGGCTAATGTTAGGTCTATGATGAATAACATGATTTGTCAGCTCATCCAGAATGAGACAAGAACTGTCAGTTCATCTGGAATGAGATAAGAACAGGTGGGTTTAAATGGCCACACTCTTTATTCAAACTGAATTAGGCTAGGTGGGGTAATTGCAGTTCTGATCCAGTACAACAAAATCATTCACAAATTCAAACATAACTGTCAGGGAACTGGCCTATGTGTACCCTCGAGGACCAGCCCTAATTTCTTAATTAACAGCGTCTCCCCCTCCATCCTGCACCACTGGCCGTGTATAAGGGGGACAACATCCTTTCTGGACTGGAGTAAGGAGTCGGGTGCCTTAATGCTCGGGACAGTACCTGTCCCTTGCGACCTTCACCAATCACCCCTCCCAGGGATGCTACCCCAGCGCTTGCTGTTCTCTGCTTCTGTGCCAGGTGTTGTCGCTTCCCCATTTCTTAAGGAGATGACACCAAATCTACCTAGTTCTACAGCATAACAGTACTGGAACCGCACAAGAGCATGACAAAATTGTTTCTATGGTAACAGGAACACTCTGTTCCCAGGAAAAAGGAAGAGCCAATTTATCCAAATTTGCTTCCTGCTGTGAGGAAGCAAAACCCTTGACGAAAATCCCTTGACCAAGCTGGGGTTCTCTTTAAAATTTCTTCCTACCCCCAACTGACAACTGGATCAAACCCACAGTGCTATGAGGGAGGGAGGGTGGGTGCTGCTAGTTTGGCTTCAACCCGTCACTGAAGCAGGAGCTCGGGCTGAGTCCCTAGCCCCTCCCCGCTTTAGGCGGAAATCTCAGCTCACGAGACTGGCTTTCATGCCAGCCAGCTCAGGTTGCTATGGCAACCGCTGCTGGGCTTGGGTTCCTTTTTCCGCTGCTGCTCCAGAACTGATGCATCCACTTGCTGCAGCCAGGGAGCATGGAGTCTTCACCAGCCTTGCCCCATTCCTCTCTGGGGAGTGCAACAACTGACCCTCTTACCACCATGGGTGGCAAGCAAATGGCTATTTTCAGAGGCAGTATCTCACAACCTTGTTTTCTAGTGAACGACTGGCATGTATGCTTATTTAATGTGAAGTAGTATTATATGATTTAATAATATTCACTGTGAACATGCACACAACTTGTTTTGTGTCTATGGAAATACATTTTAAATTTGTCACCTAATTCTGTTTGGACCTTAGTCGCCATTTGGAACATCCTCTTGATGTTCGACACAAGTTTGACACTTTTAACCCAAAGTGCATGATTTGATCAAAAATCCTGGATTAACTAAATAATGTTTGTGATTTTAATGTGATCTTCCATATCTAATCTTGTGGTTAGATCATCTAAAGGGAATAGGTTTCCAAGAAGACTGGGAATTTCTAAAAAAAAGAGAGAGAGATAGAGAGAGATACTGAAGGCACATTTGCAAACAATTCCAATGAAAAAGAAAAATGAGGGACATCCAAAGTGGCTGTACAAGGAGCTTACTTTACCAATGAGCTAAAAATCAAAAGAGTAACTTATAAGGTATACAAGTTTCCAAGGACACATACAAATATGTAGTCTGAACCTGTAGAAATGCTAAGGCACAAAATGAGCTAAAGCTAGCCTAAGTACGTCAGAAGTAAGAGGAAGAATAAAGAAATGTTGAACCTGCTGCTCAGTAAAGATGGTGAAATGTTAGTAAGAGACAAAGAGAAGGCAGAACTTTTCAGCTCCTATTTTGCCTCAGTCTTTACAGAAAAGGGAGACTGTGTCCAGTCTGGCAACAGGTATATAAATAAAGAGGGGGAAATATTGCAGGTTAGAACAGAAAAGCAAACATTTTTAGTCGCTCTCCCACACACATTTATTGGTATTTCAGACCTTCACTCGCTCCCTTTGTTTCAGATAAGCATCTGCCATTTTATTGCTTTACTGTGCATTAAGGACTACTGGCATTCCCAAAACCCCATTATTGGCAACTGGCATTCCTGGTGTCTATTATTTCCAATCAGCATTTCTTGTCATTTGTTTTACTATGACCCCCCCACGCTGAGGACTTTTATTAGTGTTGAGTGGATCTTGTAAGCTAATCTATTTACACAGGAAATAAAACTTTCACATGAGGAGCCGAACTTTAGTATTGCGTATAGAATGACTGAAGAAACTGACAAAGCTCATGACTGCAATGTTCCACTGACTCAAAGCAATCTCCCCCTCCACCACTACCCCCTTCCTGAAACTGATACAGAGAATGGCCACTTTTAGATGAAACAAATTTGTGCATGATTGGTGAAAAATGTGCGTGTTTTAATGCTCGTTTAAACACCTAAACAGTTTTAAATGTGCATTTGCCATGATCGTGTAAAAGCCAGAACTGTTTTGAATGTAGTTTTTAAATAATGCACATTTTTTAAAACCAATTTTGGCATCCCCCGATCGTCAAAGGGGCTCAAAACCGGTTTTAAAAAATGTGCATTATTTAAAAAACACATTCAAAATGGTTTGGACTTTTACACGATCATGGCATATATGCATTTTAAATGGTTTAGGTGTTTAAATGAGCATTAAAACACGTGCATTTTTCACCAATCATGCGCAAATTTGTCTTGTCTAAAAGCAGCCAAAGAGGATTGAAGCTGAAAAATCCAGGCATAGTGTGGGTGCATGGAGCCTAGATGTGAGAACACTATGTGAGACTGTACAATGTCTTTATTGCTTACATAGTGGACAAGTTAAGGCAGGAGTCTTAACTTACAATGTCTGTGTTTTTTAGAGCATGAGTGAATTTTTAAAAGCCTTAACTTCTCTCTTTAAACCAAAGGCTTTTTTTAATCTCAGAATTATAGAGCTGGAGGAGTGGCTCTATAATTAAGGTGGCTGTATTACTGTGCTAAAATGACAAATGTTCTATTCATTTTAAAATTGAGAAGATTTTTCCTATCACTGTGACATTTGGAAGGGAGGATCACTTGGGTGAGGGCAGGTAGACTCTTTCTAAATTTTAGGCAAATTGGATGAAGAACGAAAAGAACAGTAAGAGCTGTTTGACAGTGGAACAAATTACCTAGGGAGGTTAGCAAATGTCCTTCTTAGACAGTAAGCCCACTGTGCCAGGGACCCGTCCCCAACAACAAGAAATGTAACAGCCAGGTACACTGCTTGCACTATATAAATGCTTAATAATAATATGCAATCAATAAAAAACCCACACTGAATAGAGATCTTGGACTCAAAGCAAGGGTTTATTAAATTGCAACCAAACACAACCTGAACCACAACCAAAAACACCTGCACATCACAAACTAGCCAAGAACTCAAGGAGCAAGTTCTCATCCTCCCAACTTCTTTGCCTCACCAGCCAACCTGCAAAGGGACCATTTTAAAATGCTGGGAAAATTCAAACAAAGAAACCATTCCATCCAAGCCCCTAGGCCCCCACACCCCAAAAAGAGATAATGGACAATTAGGGTGGAAATCAGTAAAGGGACCATTTTAAACAAGAGTAACCATGGCCAGTGGCCCCACAAAATGGCTTCTGCACGTGCTTGGGAGAGGAAGGGGGAAGCAGCAGTGCATCAAGCAAACACAGAGCAAGTAAAGCAAACCATCTTAATATTTGGAGACAACAGTCTTAATGGTCAATGAGAGAACCACTAGCCACTGTATGCCCAAGCCCCAAAGCTCCTTCCAGTTCCCACCCACCTGCTTTGAGGAGCAAACTACAGGCCTGTGTAATTTTGCTTAGTTTAACATGCTCATTCTCTGTGAAGTCCTTAGAAGAGTACTTACTCCTTTGCCCATGCATGGGGTCAAACTCGCAGTGTTTTAGATATTTTTTATGCTTAATGTAAGAACATAAGTAGTGCCATACTGAGTCAGACCAATGGTCCATCAAGCCCAGCATCCTGTCCTCCGACAGTGGCCAATATTGATTGCATTGGAGAAGAACCAACAGTCACAATGGGCAATCCATTCCTCGTTGTTCACGCCCAGCTTCCAACAGTAAGAAGTTAATCCCGTAAGCTTCTTGGTTAATAGTCATTAATGGACCTACTCTCCAAGAACTTATCCAGTCCTTTTTTAAACCCAGCTATACTACTGGCCCTGACAACATCCTCTGGCAACAAATTCCATAAGTTAATTATGCATTGAGTGAAAAAGTACTTTTATTTGTTTTAAATCTGCCGGCAGCTAGTTTTCATGTTGTAGTACTAGTAAGTAAGTATTTATTAACAATGTTGTTTGGCCAGTGGCCTGTTACAACAATTTAAAATAATAAATATATCAAATAGTATGCCTCCAACATTTGAATGACTGATAGGCAAAAAACATAAAAACAAAGCCCTGATAGGCCGAAAAATAAATAAAATACAATAAAATACAATTCCATAAAACATACACAAAATAAGAGGCCCCCTGAATCGCACTCGGGGCCATACATAAACCCAATATATACCCATAGAACTGGAGCAAGATGCCTCCAAAATGAACTTCTAGATAGACTTTTGAACCCCCTACGGCAGAGACCAGACTAATAACACAGCCAGGCAAATCATCGTCACCCCAACTGGTATGCCCACTTTGCCAGCTCAAGGATTCCCGAAAGGGAGTTTTCCTTCATACACAGTTGAAAAAGCTGGGCTGGGGACAAGAAGAGGCAACCGCGAATCCGGGTGGGCAGATATAATTCCCTCCAATAGCTAGTCAGGGGACATACAAACAAAACATGGGGGAGATCTTCAACCAACCCCAAATTGCAGCAGCAGACCCGCTTTTGGTATGGAATCCCCCTACGTCTACCTTCCAATACCCTGGCGGGGATAAGGTCAAAGTGAAGGAGGTTCAGGGCCCTCCTCAGGTTGGGGTCAGTGAGCTCCATCAGATAGGGCTCGCACGAGAAATCAAGTTGTAGTACTATTTGAGAGGGTAAATAACTGTTCCCTATCTACTTGTTCCATACCACTCAAGATTTTATAAACCTCTATCATGTCCCCTCTGTCTTCTCTAAACTGGAGAGACCCAGCTTGTGACATCTCTTTGTACAGAAGCCATTCCATACCCTTTATCGTTCTCTTGCCCTTCTCTGTACCTTTTCTAGTTCAACTATGTCTTTTTTGAGATGGAGCAACCAGAACTGCATACAATATTCCAGGTGCAGTTGCACCATCAATTTGTATAGAAGCTTTATGACCTCCTCAGTTTTATTCTCTATCCCTTTGCGAATAATTCCTAACATTCTGTTCACTTTTTTTACTGCTGCTGAGGATTTCAGTGTATTGTCCGCAATCACTCCCAGATCCTTTTTCTGAGTGGTAACTCCTAGCTTAATACCCAGCATTATGTACTCATAGTTTGGGTTATTTTTCCCTATGTGCATCACTTGGCACTTGTCCACATTAAATCTCATCTGCCCTTTAGATGCCCAGGCACCCAGTCTCGTAAAATCCTGTTGCAGTTCTTTAGTCTGCTCGTGTTTTAACCACCTTGAATAACTTGGTGTCATCTGTAAATTTGATCACCTCACTCTTAACTCCCTCTTCCAGATCGTTAATGAATATATTAAACATCACCAGTCCCAATACAGATCCCTGGGGCACACCACTTTTTACATCTCTCCATTGTGAAAACTGACCATTGAGTCCTACTTTGCGTCCTATCCTTTAACCAGTTACCGATCCATAGTAAGACACTACCTCCTATCCCATGACTTTTAATTTTCTCAAGAGTCTCTCATGAGGGACCTTATCAAATGCTTTCTGGAAATCCAGGTACACTATATCTACCAGGTCTCCCTTGTCCCTTGTTACACCCTCAAAGAATTCCAACAGAGATTAGTGAAGTATGACTTACCTTTGCTAAATCCATGTTGACTCTTTCCCATTAAGCCATGTTTATCGACGTGCCCAGCGATACTGTTCTTAATTATGGTTTCCACCATTTTGCCTGGCACAGACGTCAAGCTTACTGGTGTGTAGTTTCCAGGATCACCTCTGGGTCCCTTCTTTTTTAAATATTGCGGTTACATTTGCCACCTCCAGTCCTCAGGTACAGTGGCAGGTTTTAGCAATAGGTTACACATTGCTAACAGTAGCAGTAAACTGATTTCCTGAACTCTGGGGTGAATACCAGATTACTGGGTGAATACCATCTGGTCCTGCTGATTTGTTTGTTTGCTCTAGGACCTCCTCCAGAGTCACGTTGATTTAATCACTTAGAAAGTAAGGCTCAGGCATGGATATCTCCCCGACATCCTCTGCAGTGAAGACCGAAGCAAAGAACTCATTCAGCAAAGACCTCATGTCCTTTTCCTCCTAAGCACCCCTTTCAGCCCCTGGTCAACTAATGGCCTGACTGACTCGCTAGCAGGCTTCCTGCTTCTGATGTACTTTAAAAAGTTTTTATGATTAGCATCTTTAGCAAGTTGCTCCTCAAATTTCTTTTTGGTCTGCCTTATTAACTTTTTACATCTACTTTGGCAACTAGGGGCGGGAAAACTGGTAAATCCGGTATCCGATAATGCCGGTACCGGGTGTACCGGCATTATCGGATTCGACCTGGTAAATCCGGTCCGGGTTTTTTACATTGCAGCCATTTAAAAATGGCTGCAATGTAAAAACTTAAAGCCCCACCAAGAGTGTTAAAAAAAAAAAAAAAACCTCCCCGAGTCCAGGCTGCGCGGGTGGAAGGGGGGACACCCCCCACCCACCCTGCCCAGCCTGGATTTTTGTTTAAAAAAAGACTCAGAGGCGAGTCCACCCCCCAGCACCAGCGGCCGCGGCGTCCCCGCAGCCGCCGGTAAGTATGACCCGATCCCTGGGT
>QEPC01015356.1:588558-683682 GCA_003113815.1 Sphenodon punctatus | reverse complement strand
GGCTCGACTACTGTAACGCGCTCTACGTGGGGCTTCCCTTGTTCTTGGTTCGGAGGCTGCAGCTAGTGCAGAATGCGGCGGCTCGTCTTCTTACGGGGACGGGCCGTCAGGAGCATATTACACCTGTGCAGCTCTTCACTGGCTGCCGATAGCGTGCCGAGCCAAGTTCAAGGTGTTGGTGATGATCTATAAAGCCCTACATGGTCTCGGCCCCTCATACCTGAGGGACCGCCTCGCCCTCCACGTCCCAGAGCGGCTCCTGCGGTCTGCCGGGGGTGCCTTCCTGGAGGTCCCCCGTGTTAAGCGGGGGGCCACAATGGAGAGGGCATTCTTGGTAGTGTGGCCGCGACTATGGAACTCCCTTCCGGAGGAAGCTCGCCTGGCCCCTAGCCTGTTAACATTCCGGCGAAATTGCAAGACCTGGCTGTTCACCCAGGCCTTTGGGAGGGAGGGTGGGTAGGGTGGGGTTTTTTAGTTCCCCCACCTATTTTGGGGGGGGTTTTAGACTGTATCTTAGCCCTGTTGTAATATTTTTGTAATATTTATGATAATTTTTAATTGATTTTATTGTATTTTAATGTTTGGAAGCCACCCTGAGCTGCATGGCAGGAGGGGCGGGGTAAAAATTTATAAAATAAAAATAAAATAAAAATAAATAAAACTGCTCTTGTCAAAATCACCGGTGACCTTCTCTTAGCCAAATGTGACTTTTACTCCATTGACACTGTTGACCACACCCTCCTCCTTGACTCTCTCGACTCCCTCCGTTTCTGAGGCTCGTTCCTTGACTGGTTCTCTTCCTATCTCTCCAGCTGCTCCTTCGGTGTGTCTCTTGCTGGTTCTTCCTCCTCATTCCTTCCCCTCTCCGCTAGAGTTCCCTAAGACTCTGCCCTTGGCCTGCTTCTCTTCTTTCTTTAAACTTTGTCCCTGGGCAAACTCATTGAATCTCATGCCTTCCAGTATAACCTGTATGCTGATGACACAGTCTTGCATCACAAACTGTCTCTTTGATATCTCTGCTCGGATGTCTTGCTTCCAACTCAAGCCTAATATATTCAAGACTGAACTTATCTCCTCCACCCTCAAAAAAACCCACTTCCTTTTGCTCCTCCTTCTCAATTTCCATTGATGGGATCACCAGCCAGCCAGTTCCCCAGGCGCACATAACTTAGGGTTCGTCTTTGACTCCTCCTTCTCCTTTAAACCTTGGATCCAATCTGTCACTGAGTCCTGTCAACAACATTGCTAAGATCCAGTCCTCCCTTACTGTTTCCCCTGCCAAAACTCTAGTCCATGATCTAGTCCTTCTCTCCTTGACTGTTGCAACCTCCTCCTTACTGGCCTTCCCCGTCTTGCCACTTTCACTTCGGTTCAGAACTGTGCTGCCAAGGTCATCCACTTTACCCTCTGCTTTGATCATATTCAGCCCCTCCTCCTCTCTCCACTGGCTCCCTCTACCCGAATACATTAAACGCAAGCTCTTGGTCCTATCTCTCTGAACTCGTTTCCCTCCACACTGGTTTTTGAAAGTTCTGCTTCTTCTCTGCTACCACGCTTGCCTACTCCCTTGCTCCTCGAACGTATTCCCTCTTTCTCCCTTGCTGTCCGCCATGCCTGGAACTTTTCCTAGCTCCTCATCCCCTTAGTCTCTGTGCTGATTTTATTAGATTCTCCTTCTCCCCTGTAATTAAGCTAAACACATGCACCTGCAATTTTACTATTTCTTGGATTTATTCCTGTATCTCCCTCTGTTCCTACCTACAAATTAATCTATTCCCTCCATTCACCTCCGTCTCTCCTCTCTTGTCTTTCTTAGAGAGATGCATGGTACATTGCTGGTGCTATATAATAATAATAATAATAATAATAATAATAATTAATAAATCTTCAATGTGAAAATGAAGAAAGTGCCAATATTTTGGTCTATACTAGGAAGCAAGGTTATATAAGGAAATCAGGCCTAAAGTAAGCCTTAGTATGACACCTGGAGTAGTAATAGGTAAATTCAATAGGAATGTCTTAAAATGGTTTTGTATTGCAGCTAGTTTGTTACCTAATGGGAAACTAAGTGCTCCCAAGTTCAGCGCCATATTTTTAGTTATAGTGGAAGAAATCTGACTATTCCAGGACCCATAGGTGGAAAAATGAATACTCATGTAGGAAACATTTTGATATCATTACCATCTAATTTCCACCTATAAATTGATATATTTCCTCCACAAACCATCTCTTTGGTTTTTGATGATTGGTAGTCAGAGATTGTATGCGTGTAAAAACATGTGGAGTGTTAACAAACAGCATGATAAACATCCTTGTGAATGAATGAATTTTTATTTACGACCCTTAAGGTCAAAAGTTGTTGCACAAAGCACATCAAAAACAAATACAGAGAACATACAGCATCTTATTGGAGGTAACACAACTTATCCAAATACACACAACATCTTGGAAGTAACACAACATCTTGGAAGTAACACAACTTATCCATCATTCTGACAATACAACTTCCTACAATTTCCTCAATTTTAATTTCATATGATTACCCTCCAATACATCCAATACATACCACTCAAGATTGTTTTGACCTTTCTGGGTTGTCTCAGGGTCTCTTTGATTTCCCATAAAGTATATTATAAACGAATGTCTGTATTATGATTGTTTCTGGTTCACCTAGTTCTTCCTTTTTATCTGCACTCAGAAACTTTGCGAGATGGAAAAAAGACTTCGATGTCAATTTCTGAAAGAATTGAACCGTCTTCTCATATGAGGATAGCTTATCCCCCTTGACCTACAGGGTCAGCCATTTTGTTCTTTCGGCTACATACAAGGGGCATTCCCACAAGGAATGCGATATAGCCTCCACCCTCTTCTGTGTACATAGGCATAACCTTTGCTCTAAAGGGATTTTCTGCCAACGTCCCTCCTGAACACTAGATTCCAACTGTGAGAGTCTCATATGTATAATTGCTGACCTCAGGTGGTATTGGGGGATCTGTAAATAAAGGGCTGGCATCGATGGTACAAATCTATATTGGTTCAAAGAGATGTATGTGAGCTCGGCAACCCTAGCCTTATCCTCCTGGAGGGCAATGTCTTTCAAGTGGACCAAAATTTGCTCCTTATCACCCCTAATTGGAATACGATCTTGAAATTCCCCAATATACCCCAAGGCCAATTTTCAGCAATTCAGATCTTATTTCTTGAGCCCAGGAATGTCTAGATCTCAAGTTTCCTTCCATTTCCAGGAATAACCTCTTGGGAATACGATTTGGGAAAGGGTCCTAAGCTTAAGCCAGTATGAAAAGACTCGCTACCTAGCCTTGACAGCCACGTTTATTATCCCTAGCTCCTGTCTTATCAAAGCTCTAGGGATTGATATTTGTACTTCCATTAGCTTTTTCAGAAAGATCGCCTGTACTACCTCAGTGATTTTGCCTACCCCCTGATCTAGCCCCCACAGCTCGGCTCCGTACAGAAGAGTGGCATCTAGTTTAACCTCCACCACTTTCAAAGCCTCGAAGCAAGGTCATTTGCCACATCTCCCAAAAAATTTCATAATCCCACCTATGGCCTGCTCAGCCATTAGTCTAACCCTGGACGAATGTGATCTCCATAATAGGGAGGCATCAGATGTTACCCCCAAATAGGTGTATGATTTAACCATTTCAAGCTTTTCTTTTCCCAGTACCCATTTGTCTCTCTTAATTGACCCAAAAGACATCACTTTCGATTTGAGGATGTTTATGATCAGGGCATTTTGCTTCACATATTGTTCTAAGGAGGTCAACATTATCTGTAAGCCAATAGGTGTCAGGGACAATATCATCTGCATAAAGGTGTCAGGGACCATATCATCTGCATAAAGTAGCAGAAACAAATCACCACCAATAGTCTTTGGATGATGATTACAGGGGTTTTTCCGCTTTCTGACAAGATCGTTGGTATAAAGGCTGAATAATATTGGAGCGATCACACATCCCTGTTTCACCCCTTTAGCTGTTGGAAAAAAGACCGTAAGCTCTCCCTGTGTGCCATTTCTGACCGCTGTGCTAGTATCCGTGTAATATTTCCGGACTAATTTCAACAATGGGGGATCCATACCTAGCAAATCTAACTTCTGCCATAATTTAACCCTATCAATGGTGTCAAACGCTCCCTGTAGGTCAATAAAAGCTACATAAACCGGCTGGTTTTTTTGGTTATATTTCTTCACAAGGTGGTATAGTGAAAAGCATTGGTCGATACAGGAGTACCCATGGCGGAATCCGGCCTGTTCTTCTACTATTATATTTTTGTCTTCCGTCCAATCAACAATATGCCCCAATAGATGTTTTCCATATATTTTAGCCGGAAGATCTATCAAACTAGTTGGCCTGTAAGAGGCTGGGTTATCCCTGTCTCCCTTTTTGTAAATTGGGACCAATACATTTGTTTTCCATGTGGCCAGAACCGGACTGCCGATTATAACATTGTTTATGACCTTAGTCAAAATACCGGCCCAGAAAAATGGGTCAGATTTGAGCAGTTCGGGGGATAGGAAGTCTGGGCCAGATGCCTTCCCTGCCTTTAGCTCCCGAATATGGCAGAGGATATCCTCATTTGAAGCCATATATGGTTCTAACCCACCTTTCCTCAATTCTTCCCATAGTGTATCATCGTTCTGTATACAAGCTTGGGGCACATCTTTATATCCAAATTTCTCTTCATAATATCTTACCCAAATAGATGGAGCTATATAAGAGTCTGGCGTAAAGTTCCTTTGGTTCTTACTCCCGCCAACTATTTTCCAAAATAGTCGTGTGTCCTTAGAGCCTGCTGCCTGCTTCAGTTTTTCCCACATAGTTTCCTGATATTCCTGTTTTTTCCGAGCCAATAACCTCTTATAATTACCCTTAACCAATCTCCAATATACCTTAAATTCTTCCTTTTCCAGTGAATCTACATTTCCCAAAATTTGAGGCAATTTCTTCTTTTCCGTGAGGCATTCCTTGTCAAACCAGCCCCTATGGGCTCCATGCCCTTTCTGCATCTCCCCAGAGGTCAGAAGAACCATTTATATTTTACTTAGGAGAGCATTATACCCTTCTAAAATTTGGTCAGGGGTTTGTTCTGGTGGGAGCTCTTGATCTGTCTCGGCCAAATTGGAAGAGCAAATACCCAGTATCTTAAGTTCTAACTCGCTATCCCACTTGGCCTTCCTCTTCACCAGTTTCTTTGGAGAAGTTTGAAATACTCCCTTGCCAATGTCTTTACTTAAATTAATTTCCACAATTAATGGGTGGTGGTCACTTTCCGGCCTTAAACAAATTTGTAAAGCCTGACAAATATTCCAATAATTTTTATCTACCAATACGTAATCCACAGTACTAAGTCCCCTTGCCAAGTCAAAAGTAAATTGACCCGGTATATCTGGATCAAGATCTCCATTCAGCATCCTCCAGTTGTTATCCTTCATAAAATTACACAAACACCTCCCCTCAGCATTGGTTCTCTGGTCCAACATTTTTGAACCAATCGCTATAGGTAGCATAGAGTCATTTGTTGCTCTTTCGTTGTTTCCAGCCCTAGCGTTGAAATCACCAACCAAGAACAACATAGCGTGTGGCACCAAGAGCCCAATATATTCTACCTTTGCCTCCAAGAGAGGGACCCACCACCCTGGGCCCTGTCCTTTCTTCTTCAGGGGAAGGTAGATATTTATAACCACCATAGTAGTGGAGTGTGCGAATTCCAACTGTATAGCCTGGAAATATGGAGAGTCTAGGTCTATCTGCTGAACTTTACAGTCATATCTAACTGAAACCCCCATCGCCAGTCCTCCACAGGGTCTTCCTTTTTTGTGTACTTTAAATGCGGGAACCATGTAAAAAACAAAACCATTTATATGCAGATCCCCTTCTAGCCACGTTTCTTGCAGAGCTATAATATTGGATTCGGAGAGAAAGGCTACCCAGTCCTTGTCTTGCAGTTTCTCCCCAAGTCCTGCTATGTTCCAGGAGATTAACTGTATAACTGAGCAATTCTCATCCTCTCCCTCCGATTCCAGTCATTCGTTCTGTGGCTTTATTGAATTACCTCTCCATTCCCTATACCCCATTCTGTTATTTTCCCCAAGAAATTTCTTCGTTCCTATTCCTCTTTTCTGTCCATCCTTGTGTGGGTGTTGATAGATAGTCCAGTGTTCATGAACACGTTTGTCGGTAGTCCCCCTGCTGCATCTGAGGTTGTGGGAAATGCCATGTGAACTAATCAGAGAGTGTGGTTGTTGATGTGTTGGGTTTGTGCTTGTACGTGTGGGCTGCTGGGCCTTCAGTGGCATAGACACACAAAGGCCATTCAGTGGAGCGTTGACTTCTGTGCTTCTCGTTGGCCCAATGGCATATGTAAAATCTACCTTAAAAGCAAAGTGCCATTTTCAAATGTGCGTTTTCTGTGCTCTGCGTGGTTAGAGATCGGGCCCCACCACTTGCTATTACCTAATGACTGCATTTTGCAGAACAACTTTGGAGGCTCACTATTGCTATGACTCACCCTGTCAGCCAGACAACCATGAGCACTGTGACTACCAATGCTCCATCCAAATACAACTGATCCAACTTAACTTGCCAGTGTGGCATGCCTTGAAGGACTGAGGAAACCAAGGCCTTGACCTGCATCTGGAGTGACAAGAAGATACAAGCTAGTGCCATTAAATGCTACCAGAATGAGGCAGTGTTGAAGGTTATGGTGTCCAAGATGCGGAACCTCAGCTACCAGAGGGATATGAAGCAGTGCTGACAGCAGGTGAAAGATCTGTGTTGTGGATACAAAGAGATCCATGACCAGAACTTTACTTTGAGATGCAGGAGGCAAACCTTGCAGTACTTTGAGCTGCTGGACCAGTTCTTATATGTCAATGGGGCCATTGTTGCATCAAGGCTGTGCAGGACTGCCTTGTCTGTGGCCATAAAAGTGTGGCTGAAATGGTGCCCCTGCCTTCCATTTCTCTAGGCCTGCAAGCAGGAGAAACAGCTGCAAGCAGTCCATAACCCCCCTGCGCACTCCGCCCACTGCAACAGCTGAGCTTGATGGCAAGAACCTGCAGCCAGCTGTGACCGAGGAGGAGGACAGGTGCAGTTAACACTGACTATGTGCCGCCTGCAATTAGTCAGCTTACTGCTCTTCAGCCAGGACCTCCCAGTGAACACTGGTCCTATTGGTAGTGAACACCAAAAACCTGGATGCCACCACATTGAGGGTGATGAAGCAGACAAACATGGTAAGCTCCTCTTTTACTATTCTCCTATTGAGATGTTTTGGGGTCATGTTTTGAGTGGTGGTGGGGTCTGTGTGTGGATGATGATGACAGTTACCAGGTTGTTCATATGTGGTAGGTGGTGGTGGAGGTCTTGCGGGCAAGGAAGAAGTTACTCCAGGTAGGCGGTAAACAATGTGCTAGCAGACAAAATGCTAGGTCATGTGTGCTTTTTGGTTTTTGCCTTTCTCAGTAGGTGAAATACCAGTAGGAACTGCTAGGTTTTGCAAATTTTGTAGTTTCATCCCTATCACGCAGCTCGTATATCAGTGAACCAGGCCCGGTGGTCCACGGCTGCCTGAAGCACCACCAAGAGAAGCTCCTTGTGGTTGAGGTAGTCATCCTTGCTGTATGAGGACTGGATGATGGCGATGTAGCTGCTGTCTGTGGCCCCAATGCAGTTGGGGAAACCACCCTTTTTGATGCCCACCATCATTCCTTCATCGTCTACCAGCTGCATAACCTGGTCCAGCAGGAAGTCCATGATGGCAGACGAGTCATCCATGATGTCCACCGTGTTGGTCCCCATACTGAGCTGCTGACCTATGGAGCAGCAGCTGTCTGGTGTTGCCAGTTTCCAGATATACTTCTCCACTGAGATGGGCTGTCACACGTTAGTGGCATTCCCCTCCAAGCATGAGCAGAGAATCTCGGCCAACTTTGGGGCATTCTGAAATCCATGACGAGAACTTTACTTTGAGATGCGGGAGGCAAACCTCGCAGTACTTTGAGCTGCTGGACCACTTCTTATGTGTCAATGGGACCATTGTTGCATCGAGGCTGTGCAGGACTGCCTTGCCTGCAGCCATAAAAGGGTGACTGAAATGGTGTCCCTGCTTTCCATTTCTCTAGGCCTGCAAGCAGGAGAAACAGCTGCAAGCAGAAGAAACATTAGGGCATTCTGAAATTCTTGACCCACAGGTCCTCTCCCCAGGAACACATTATTAGTATTGTTTTTTATTTATTTATATATTTCCTGTTCTTCAGAAACATCTAGAAAAATCTCACATAAAATTACAAACCCAATTAAAAGTCAGACAATTAAACCGCACTTAAACATTAGTGTTGGTGTCCCCCCACCCCCCCATGGCCAGTCAGAACTTTTAGGCTCCATCACAGTTGGCACTGCTTTCTGCAAAGTGTCCATGGTGCCAGCGGTGGCAGTATTCATACAGTTCAATGAGCGTTGCAAGCACGTGCAGTTAATTTCCACAAGTGCCACCCTTGCCCACTGGAGCCTCTGCTGTGTCCTCCGGAGCTGAGCAAACCATTCCTGGCAAGCTATTCCTGCAATTTGATGTCCCGCAAACATGACCAGGCCACAGCAGGGATATCTTAACTCAACAAGGAATTTTCTGTAGGTCAAAGACTTTTGAAATAGCACTGTAGTTGTGTGCTCTGGAATGTGTAATGAGCTCTGCACTTTGAGCTCTGTGCTGTCCCTTCAATGGCTGCAAAGGTGTGCCAACCAATATGTTGTAATGCATGGCCAAGTGGCACGTTTTTATCATGCTTCCAGGATCGGGTAAAACACAAACGCCTTGCATTGTGACGTCATGTATATATCGGATTGTAAAGATAACAGTACAATTTCAGACATTGCAATCTGTCCCTAGTTGTCACAAAAGTTGCTTTATGCTGTTGAGTGCATAAATGTTTCATGTGGATGCCTGGGAGAGCCCTCACTCAAGAGGTGGCAGCCCATGGAAACTAGCACTAGCCCAGAAATATAGATGATGGAGGACATAAAGAATGAACTAGCTGACCCATCCACCATCGCACTCTATGCTCACATGACACGACAGATGCAGAAACTGGGGTATGATGATTGCACGGCAGAATGCCAACACTGTGCTGGCCTGCTACAGCTGAAAAGACTTCCAGCAGTAGGAGCATGCACCATGACCAAGATTAATGAGAGAAAGTGATGGAGACTGCCATCCTGGATATGTGGGAGCTGCCAGAGGTGCAGCAGTCCTTAAAGGAGCTTGAAACTTCTTTCCCATTCTGTTTCATCTCAATCCTGATGACAGAAAAAAGGTATATGAGGAACATGAGAAGGGGAAAGATGACCAAAGGGGGGAGAGGATTGCATTGTGCAAAATTTGGGCCTTCAGATTTGGACTTGCGCTTGGTGAATACCAAATTTTCTTTGCCTATGGTCTCATCTCGCACCACCTCAACACAAGAAGGTTTACTTTTAACAGTGCGTCAAAGACTGCATGGAGCTCATGAAACAGGAGGGATTGAAAAGTGGAAAATCAAGCACTGACAACTCAGACTAGTACTCTCAGCCAGCAATACCTCAGTGGATTAGGGAGAATGGTACACATGGGCACAGTCACAAAATCAGGGTTTGCCTTGTAGGATAGCACTCAAGATCATGCGTCTTGTTTTATTTATTTATTTTTCAAAGATTTTGGTATGACTCCTAAATAAAAATGCATCACTCTTAATCTTGAAGCATCACTGGTTGTTCATGATGGGGATGGGTTGGGATAGTGGGCAATGGTATGGCACCAGGAGCCACTGCCCAGAAATTCCAGGAACAGCTGGGCTCTTTCTTCTTCCCAGGAGATGCCGGAAAGGAGAGCCACAGTGCATTGTTTAATGAGCGCAAAATGGAATACCAACGGAGGAGGGAGAGGCGGTACCTGCTGGAAAACTAAAATGTGGCCTTGCAAATGTCTGGCCATTTATTAAGTTTGACATGTGACATGCAGGTGAGTGCAGTACACACACGCCTTTATTCCTGCATGGTTATCATGCTGTTTGTTAACACCCCTATTAGCGCTCAATTTCCCAGGCATATTGAGATGGCATTCCACAGGCCTGCCTAGCTCCCCTGAAGTTCTCACAATGCACAGCACCAACGTTTTACTTTATTTTATTAAAATTTATACCCCACCCTTGCCCGAAGACTCAGGGCAGCTTACAACAAGAATACAATGAGAAAAATGGTAAAAATACAGAATACGTTAAAATCCCCTGAAAAACCCCACTCCCACTCACCAACCCCTGTCCTTGCCTGTAAAAGTCCTGCCAAAAAGAAAAGATTTACACCATCTCTGGAATATGCTCAGGCTCGAATTGTGCTCCAGAGGGAAGGGAGTTCCGTAGTACTGGGGCAGCAGCCGAGAACGTCTCTCTGCCTTGTTGTACGGACAAGATTGTTCGGTGTTACCCGCAAGAAGGCACTGCAACCTCAGCAGTTGCAGTGGAGCATGGAAGGAGAGGTGGTCATTCAGATATTTGGAGAATTCTACCCTGGGATCTGCTCCTTTTGTATGTTGGCAGAATGGTTTTGGGGGTGGAGGGGGTGGTAAATTTTTTAAAGGCTAATCATTGGTATGGAGTCTATGGACACTCCCTTCTGTGTATCTAGGTTAGGAGGTAGCTACATCTAAGGATACAGGACTACCAGGACATTGCCTGCCATGCTTCATAATCTGCCTGCTAAAATCCACATGGAAAAAACTGCTCCAAAACAGGAGGTATAGATAAACTTTGGTTCTAAAATCTATTGTCTATAATTATTAAGCTGGAAACAAATTGGTTGAACAGAAAATCTATTATTAAACAGACTTAAACAATACCAAAATCTCTAAAATCCCCACTGTGTGGATGTAAAGAGATGCATATACAGATAAAAAGGACACAATATTATAACAAATGCAACCAATTTGTTTCTATTCAACCAATTTGTTTCCAGCTTAATAATTATAGACAATAGATTTTAGAACCAAGGTTTATCTATGCCTTCTGTTTTGGAGCAGTTTTTTCCATGTGGACTTTAGTATTAGTATACTGCTCTGCTATACTTTTTTGTTGATTCATAATCTGCCTGTGCACTATGACCTGAACAGTCTTTGTGACTGGCTGTTTCCCTTGTCAGTCAAGGCAGTAGACTGTGTGTACTAAATATGTGTGCACCTTGCTGAAAATCCTGCTTGTTTCAGGGTAACTTTGTCATGCTTACCCAGAGGAGTGTCTCATCACACCTGATGGGTGTAGAGTGTTTGGGGGTTCTTTGTAGTCATGTTGCTTAGAACAACAGTCCTTTTCATGGTAAGAACTGTGCATTTAAAAGATAGTGAATGAGCACACAAAGTTACATGTATCAGACAGGGAAAAAAGCATTTTGTTATGAGGGCATCACTTCAACTTTCTAAAGCCAGAGAAATCCTAATCAAAAGTTAAGATAAAGTGTTCAGAAGCCACACTCTTGTGCCTAACACAGATAATGTATTCTGTGTAGCACATGGTGACACTGCATTCTCCCCTGTAATGAAGTAAAGAAAAGTATTTCAGCCTTAACTCTGAATATTCCTACCTAGGCAGGGGCAACTCTGCTCTTTAGTGGTGCAGCTGGTGTTTTTTCCCCCTGAATTCCTTAAAAGATGTCTGTTTTGGGAAGAGAAGTGTGTGTGTGTCTCTGTTATAGAATGTTTAACATATGCTTTTGTTAAAACTTCCTTTCAGATTACTAGTAAAAGTAAAGAGTCAACGTGGGCCCTGATGCACAGTGTCAGCGACGCATTTTCTGGTTGGCTACTGATGCTGCTCATAGGCCTGTTAGCAGGTGAGGAGAATATGCAGTTTTAAAAGCAAATCTACCAAACCCCTCTCTTGTGCTGCACTGCCAGTACTGCCCCTGGCTTGACACTTGAGCAGAGGACTTTCTGGACCGAATTATTCCTGTTCTGATTATGTTGTTTTCTAGTGCATCATGGAATGTATGTATTTATAACCCTCCTATGTAATGTCATGATAGAACAACCAACCCACAACTGAAAATGCACCAATGGATAATGTAAACATGCTGCTGCTAACAGCTGCCAAATTATAAAAGTCCACAAAAAAATAGTCAATGAGCAACAGAAGGGTCTCCTCCAGTAGTATGTTGGCTACCGAGCCAGGGTCCAGTGCAGCTGGACCTTGGAACAAAGGAACATGTTGCAAATCAAGAGGTGCTCTATTGCCATCATAGAGTTGGAAGGGACATTCAGTGTCTTTAGACAGACCTGGGCCTGGCCACCCTCAGACCTGCTCCAGGGGATAGCCAGCCCCGCATTCCCCACATGCAGCCCTGCCTGCGGTGGGTTTACACAGACCTGGCAGCTGCTGTGGCCCATGGTCCACCTGCGTATTATCCCCTCCCTCACACCATAGAGCAGCAGACGGATTGCCTGATGCTCTAGGCTGCCACCCACAACTCTGTGGCGTTGCCCAGCCAAGAGTGGACCTGCAGTGGCCATCTGCCAAGCAGATGGACTGCAGCTCCACCTCCAGCTGGTGCCCCAAGTTTGAGTGACCCACTCCACTCGCGGTGCTCCAGGATGTTGTGGAGCACCACAAGTGGGGCTGGAGCAGAGCAGGCAGTCGCCTGCACATCTGGTAGCTCACCTTTAGACAGACAGGCCACCCAGGTGTGAGGTGGAGCAGAGGGTGGGCACCGTCCATCTAAAAGTACCCTTTGAGAGTCATCTCAGCTCCGAGCTGCCTGTGGCAGGAGGGTGGAGTATAAAATTCTTAAAATAAAATAAATATAATCTAGTCCAACCCCGTACTTGGATGCAGGATAACTACAGCTACAACATCCCCTCTCGGGACTAGAGAACCCCGAGGACTGACAGCAGGAGCATGTGGCAGGAAGAGACATGTAGAGATTTAAAGACTCAAGACTTTCTCATGTGAAAATCGCAGATTTTACTAACATGGCTTGGAAACCAAAGGAATCAACACAAAGCACTCATAAATCAGTTTGAGTGTCCATATTAGGGGCTTGCATGGTTGACTTAGTTGATGTGATTTTCTAGTGCAGAGAAGCCATCCTAGATTCTTTTGAATTGCCTTGGAAGTGAACAATCAGCAATAAGCTGCAAACCATTTGGAGGAAATAAGTGTATTTCCTCCAAAGTGTTATGCACACAGCAAAGGATGCAGATAAACCTTCTTAATTTTATATAGAAATGGACTCACTTTGCTTTTTGAAATTGCTTTTCATTCTGGTCATTAAAGATGTTTTGGAAGATTATTTTTGGAATATTATTACTAAGCATCTCTCATGGCATCCATCTGTGACTGCCACTTTGACTGTCCGCACAGAGTAGACTGTCTGCAGTGTTGGCACTCAGGGACAACTGGGAAGAATATCTCTTCTGATTACTGATGCCACAAAAAACACACCAGCTGGAGTAGAGAACCAGCTGGTGTTTTCTTCCCTTGTCTCTCCTAGATTGTAAGCCTCTTGGGACAGGAAGCTGCCTCTAATTAATTATCGTTCATTGCCAGGTACATTGCAGGTGCTATATAAATACTTACTAATAATATTGCTCTTGTTGCAAAACCCTCATTTTCTGCAAAACACCCTTCTTTTTAACACTTGATCCTTTCCTTACAGGCTTTCTTATAATTCCATTTGGCAGCTATCCATGATTGTCTTGGTCTTTAATGGAAATACTTTATGCACTTTTAAAAATGTCTGTTCCAAGTCACATGGACCCTGAGGCCAGCATGGTGGCAGTGTGCCAGCTTCTGTGGCAATATGGAACATGAGGGGATCGGGTGGCATCCAACAACGTTGGACTTTTCCAGTCCAGTGGTTCAGTTACGCATTTATTGTTAGACTGGAGGTAGCTGTCCAGTGAGATCAATTGGGAGTAATCACATGCCCTTTGGGGATGCAGTTGAGTGCCTTAATCATTCAGCTCCTTCACCCTAGGTGATGATGGCCACACCACTCTTGTGTGTCATAGAGCACAGAAAATGGTGTAAACTGCATGGCCTGAGATACTTAGGATGGAATTTGACTTTTGACATTTAGTTCCTGGCCAGAGCCACCAAAGTTGTTAGCATAGCCCTTGCATTAATGTTTTTAAGTGTCACAGAGTAAGTATAAGAAGAAGTTTGTTTCTCCACCATAAATGACCTTTTGTCATTCTAATGTTCAAAAATTACCTGTCGTCCACATAATATTCTGTCTAATGTTCAAAAATTACCTGTCGTCCACATTATATAAAATCTTCATATTGAAGTAAATATCGGCTGGCTGAGCTATGTGTACAACAACACCACAGTAGACCTTAAGATACCTGTACTGGACCAGGTACAGTTGGTGGTCTGTTGATGAGCATGCAAGGTTTCCCACTACACAGACCTCTTCTCAAGGCAACTGTCATCTGTGAAACTTGCACATGTTCACCGAGAAGAAATTGATCCAGTAAAAGGTGTCCTCTAACTGCTTTGTGTCTAGTCTTTTTCACACTTCTGACAAACAAGTCAACCACACTCTGAACAATAGACATTTCCGATGTGGGCATTCCCATTAGTCAGCATGAGTTGTCACTGACAATCTATCTCTTGGTTTTTCAATTAGGTTCCTTAGCTGGTTTGATAGACATCTCTGCCCACTGGATGACGGATTTGAAAGAGGGTGTGTGTCTGACAGGCTTCTGGTTTAATCATGAACACTGCTGCTGGACTTCCCAGGAGATGACTTTTCAGGACAGGGACAAGTGTCCTGAGTGGAGGAGCTGGTCACAGCTCATCACTGGCAAACAGGAGGGGGTGTGTAAAAAGAACTTCTCTGCTACTGAACTGTTGGCACATTAGCGTTTCTTGTAAGCGTACAGCACCAAGCCCTATAACCATTCTCTGAAGCTGCAGGTTGTCCACCAGTCTTGGCACCCAATGCCAGTATCTTTCACTAGTCTAAAAATAACTCCAAGACAAGAACATTGACATAAGAGCTGCTGTTCTGGATCAAACCAGTGGTTCATCTAATTCTAACCTAGTCTCTTGTCTCCAGGAGTGGCCAGCATCAAATACTTCAAAAGAAGTGCCTAAAACAGAGTGTATACAGAATTAGCCATTCCCTGCTCTTCACCCATACCTTACAGAAGTCAGAGGTCTCATTCCTTAGTAGCCTTTGATAGCCCCATCCTCCTTGAGCTTATCCAATCCTCTTTTGATTTATGCTATTAGCCTTCACAATATCACATATCAATGAGTTTTACAGTGTGTTGTGTGCAGTTCTGTAGTTTCTGTTTTACTGTGTTTATTATTTTGTTTGGTTTTTCAACCTTGCTGCCTTTTAATTTCATTGGGTGTCCTCTTCTTCCAGTTTTAACAAAAGAGGTAAATAAGACCTCCCTCTCTATTTATCTGCTCAGCAGTAATGTGGGTTTTCCAGAAAATTTCGAATTGGAAGGTTTTCTGGAAAACTTTCCAAAGCAAATTTTCTTTAAAAATTTTCAATGTACTAAATAGATCAGGATTTGATTTAGCATGTTTATTTGACTTGTTCTTAGTAAATAAAACTAAAAAATACACTGTTAATTTTATGTGCTGGATAAATATCTCAAAAGTTTTTACAATAGCCAAAAGTGTTGAACTGAAATACTTAATTAGGAAAAAAACATTGTTATAATTATATTACTGATTAATTTTATGAAACGCATTTTTAAAAGTGGAAAGTTTTCTGGAAAAATATAGTGGAAAAATTTCCCCACATCACTGCTGTTCAATAGCCAAATTTAATAAGCCTGCTATCAGATCCCCTCAGTCATTTTTCTACAAAGAGCCCTAATTTTTTGAGGCTCTCCTCCTGTAGAAGCTGTTCTGCTCTGGGCTTCGGCCAGTCCAGCTCCTGGGTGACACTGCGCTTGACCAGCAGGAGGCAGGAATAAAAGAAACTGACTGCACATGCGCGGGGTCACCCTCTTGTGAAACTCAGTTTCCTTCCTGCCTCCGTGCCGGCAGGAGCAGTTTCACTCTGCTCGGGAGAGCAGGGCTTTTTTTAAAAAAAAAAAAGAGGACAAAAGAAAGAAGAGGAAGAAGATAGGAAAGGGGGCAAAGGAGTTCAGCCCCCGGGAGAGAGGCACCGGAGAAGCCGAACCCGCGGCAGGAACCTGCGGTCCGCCCAGACCTTCCTGTCCGCGCAGACTTTCTCTCTCTCTCTCTCTCCTCCTCCCAGCCATGGGTCCTGTGACCTGTCCCAGGACCCAAGGCACCAGCGGCATCAGGCTTTCCTCCCGGCAGCTTTTTCAGAGGAGCGGGTCCCCTCCCCCGCCGCGATCAGAAATTGGCCACCATCTTGCCCACAAGGCTCCAGCCCGGCAAACAGCCATGCCGCCGCAGCCCTAGCTACCAACCAGGCCCCGGACAAACAGTCCCACCGCCACAGCCATCCGCAAAAAGCGGCACCCTTGCGGCGAGCCGCCCCGCGTACTGGCCCGGAGCCGTCGCCGCTAGCCCAACTGCTGCAGCTGCCGCCTCTTCCACCGGCGGACCTGACTCCCACACGGCATCCCGGATCCATCCCACTGCCCCAGCTGGGACTGCTCCGGCCTCCTCCCTCACTCCGGAGCGACACGGGATCCCAACTCAGCGCGCAGCAGTCCCCGTATTGCCGCCCGGACCGTCCTTTGACCCCACGGGGTATCAGGTACAGGGATGGGGAGACAGAAGAAAAAAGAGTCTCCAGAGGAGGCACAAGGGGCAAAGGGCCCACAAGGAAAATCGGGATCTGCCACCGCCCATCCTAACTAGGGAAGGGGACCCTCCCAAGGCAGCCAAAGATCCTCCGCAGGAAACACAAACCATGAGCGCAATTGCCGAGGCCCTCACCAGTATGGCCACAGCCCAGGGGCAGGGGGGCAATGGCAACCACAAGGCTTCTGGCCTTGGGGTCTGAATCAGAGGAAGAGCTCTCCACCTCGTCCCAGGCCCCTCACCCCAGGTCACAATCTCACTCCCTCAGCCCGAGGGAAACTCGGGGGGTGGGGGACAGCGACATCTCCCCCTCGGAGGAGGAAGGAGAAGTGGGGGACTCGGAGGGGGGGTCCCAGGCACAGAGCCATGACGTACTGCCCATAGCCCCCGACCACGGGAGGGAATTCCCAGTCCAGTACTGGGAGGGACTCAAGAAGCAGGTGGCTCGCGCTCTCCAGCTGAAGGAGAGGGCCACAAAGGACCAGCCCTCAGAGTCAGAGAACAAGCAGGAGGCCAGGGCTCATATCCTCAGGGTTCACAAACCAGATAAGGGCCTACCCCTCGACAAGGCCTTCGAAAAGCTAGTACTGAACAAGTGGAAACAGTCCACCCGCTCATACAGGCTCCCCAAGCAGCAACAGCAACAGCAGCTATATGGTTTCTCCCAACGTAGGGGAGCCCTCCTGCACCAACCCAAGGTGGATGCAGAGGCAGCCTCCCTAGCTCGTCAAACCCTCTTCCCAACTGAGGGAGACCTTTATCCCAAGGACGCCACGGATAAGGCCATTGAAGGGGCTCTGCGCAGGGGATTCGAAGCAATGACCGCAGCCATGAAAATAAACACAGCGACCTTGTATGTCGCGTGAGCCCTCATCTCTTGGTTTCAAGAAGTACAGAATGAGGACATCTCTGAGAAGAAGGCAACAGCCCTCACGTCGCACATAATGCTAGGAATAGCTTACGTTGCCGACGCATCCACGGACGCGCTAAAAGCTTCCGCCAGAGCAGCAGCCTCAGGAGTAGCAGCTCGCAGACGTCTCTGACTTCGATCATGGGGCGGGGACCACACAGCAAAGAATCTCCTGGTGGACAGCCCCATACAGTGGCCAAAAGCTTTTTGGCGCATACCTAGAGAAGGTATTGGAGGACCATACCAGCAAGGAGAAGCTCACGACTCTCCAGCAGGTGGACAACAGGAAGCCTTCCTTTCATCAAGAGCGCTTCACAGGAGACTCAGCAGGGCTCAGAAGAGGGAATTCAAAAGGCTCATTCCACAGACAACAGCCCATGGGTAAGCCTGGCTGGCAAGGAAAGAGGAGGTACCAGCCACCCCCTCGCAACAGACAGCAAGGGGGCCCCAACCAGAGAAAACAAGAATGACCATCCCATGTGCATCAGTGGCAGGTTTCTGGATTTCTCTCCGGTCTGGGAAGCTTCAGTCTCCGATGCATGGGTGAGGGAGTGCATAGCTCTGGGCTACTCAATAGAGCTCTCCTCCCCTCCTCCAAGCAAGTTCCTCTCCTCGCCAGTCTCATCCAGACCACAAAAACACCAGGCCATGCTCCAAGAGATTCACTGGTTGCACGCCATCGGAGCCATAGGACCAGTGCCGCTGGATCAGCAGGGTCAAGGGCTCTACTCCATACTATTCCTCATTTTTCATTTCATTCATTTCATTCATTTATTAGATTTTTATACCGCCCCATCCTGCACAGCAGCTCGGGGCGGTTTACAACAATAAAAACATTTAAAACATTTAAAATACAACTATAAAACATATCAATAAGCTGGTAGTATATAAAAATAAATAGACAGGTGGGGGATTAAAAATCACCCCCCCCCCTCCCTCCCAAAGGCCTGGGCAAACAGCCAGGTCTTACAGTTCCGCCGAAAAGTCAAAAGGCTTGGGGCCAGGCGAGCTTCCTCCGGAAGGGAGTTCCACAGCCGCGGCCCTACCACCGAGAATGCCCGCTCCATCGTGGCCCCCCGCTTAACACGGGGGACCTCCAGGAGGGCACCCCCGGCAGACCGCAGGAGTCGTTCCGGGGCGCGAAGGGCGAGGCGGTCCCTAAGGTAAGAGGGGCCAAGGCCGTATAGGGCTTTATAGATCATTACTAGGACCTTGAACCTGGCCCGGCACACTATCGGCAGCCAGTGCAGCGCTCGGAGCACCGGTGTAATGTGCTCCCGGCGACCCGTCCCCGTAAGAAGACGGGCCGCCGCATTCTGCACCAGCTGCAGCCTCCGGGCCAGGAACAAGGGAAGCCCCACGTAGAGCGCGTTACAGTAGTCGAGTCGCGAGGTGACGAAGGCATGGATGAGGGAGGCCAGGTCCGGGCCAGAGACATACGGACGCAGCCTACGTACCAGATAAAGCTGGCGGAAGGCAGCCTTCGCGGCTGCCTCCACCTGCTGCTCCAGCCGCAGGCCTGCGTCCAAAATGACCCCCAGACTCCGGACCTGCTGAGCTACAGGGGGGCAAACCCCCCCAATCAGGGGGGCCACCACCCCCTTCGCCCTCCCCACCACCATTACCTCCGTCTTATCTGGGTTGAGTTTCAGTCTGCTCTGTCGCATCCAATCCGCCACGGCCTCCAAACATTGGGATAGCACCGAGACAGCAGGGTCTGGGTCGGTAGAAAACGAGAGGTACAGCTGAGTATCATCAGCATACTGGTGACACCGCACCCCGAACCCTCTCACGACCTCCCCCAAGGGCTGCATATAGATGTTAAATAATAATGGAGACAAGATCGATCCCTGCGGAACGCCACACGGTAAGGCGCGGGGGCTCGATGTTTCTTCCCCCAACACCACCCGTTGGCTCCTCCCCGAGAGGAATGAACGGAACCATTCAAGAACAGTTCCGTCCAGACCCCCCCGGTCACGCAGTCGTCTCAACAGCAGCCCATGGTCCACGGTGTCAAAAGCGGCCGAGAGATCGAGCAGGATGAGAAATGTCGAACATCCCGCATCCATCTCCCGGCGGAGGTCGTCCACCAAGGCCACCAACGCCGTCTCGGTGCCATAGCCGGGGCGGAACCCAGATTGAAACGGGTCAAGGAGCCCGATATTATCTAGATGACCCTGGAGCTGGAGCGCCACTGCCCGCTCAATAACCTTCCCTAAAAAGGGAAGGTTAGAGACAGGTCGGTAGCTGGCGAGCGCGTCCACGTCCAACGATGGTTTTTTCAGCAGGGGGCGCACCACAGCCTCTTTTAAGCAAGGCGACAACCTCCCCTGCCGAAGGGACGCATTCACCACCCTCGCCAGCACCGTCCCCAACGTCTCCCCGGAAGCTTTTATTAACCAGGACGGGCATGGATCTAGTTGACAACACGTGGCCCTCACAGACCCCAGGACATCCACCACATCGGCTGACGTCACTTCCTGAAACTCGTCCCACAAAGATGGAACAGACGGACCCTCCGTCCCCCCGCTCTCTTCCCCTACTGCTGTCAACCCAGCGTCGAAATCGGCCTGAATCCGAGCGATCTTGTCTGCGAAGTAGACCAAAGAAGTCGGGTGAATGGAGAGCGGTGCTGGACCTCAAGCGCCTAAACAGACATGTAAAAAGGGGAGGTTCTGCATGGAGACCCTGAGGACAATCTGCCAAGCAATCACGAAGGGCGACTGGATGGCCTCCCTTAACGTAAGGGAGGCCTACCTTCACGTTTCAGTTGTACCCAGCCACCGGAGGTGGCTCAGATTCGCCTACCACGGGGGGCACTGGCAGTACACGGCCCTCCCATTTGGACTGGCCTCAGCCCCACGCACCTTCACGAAAGTCCTGGTGCCGTTGATAGCGAACCTCCGCCTACAAGGGGTCCACGTGCACCCATACCTGGACGACCTTCTCATCCGCTCCTCCTCCAGGGAGAAAGCAGTGAGGGATGTCCAGACGATGATCAGGTACCTGACCAACCACGGTTTTCTGATCAACAACCAGAAGAGCCACCTGATCCCATCGCAGTGGCTAGAACACCTAGGTGTGATTCTGGACACAGGAAGAGACAGAGTCTTCATCACCCACCAACGGCAGGAGAAGATCAGAAAGGGAGTGCTCTCCCTCACCAATAACACAACTCCGACTAAAAACCCTGGCAGCCCTCCTGGGTCTGCTCGTGTCTTGCATCCAGCAGGTAGCATGGACTCGCTTCCACCTGCGTCCACTACAACACCGTCTCAGACCATGGTAGACACACCTCATCGCAGGCAGCAACCCCAGGATACGGGTACCACGTGCCCTAGTGAAGAACATGCTCTAATGGCTCACGGACAAGCCGTTCCAACCAGGCTCACCCCTCTTCGAGCCCGCATTCACAATCACAATGGACGCAAGCCTGACCGGATGGGGAGCCCACTCCCAAGCCTTGAGGGCTCAGGGGAGATGGTCGGCGACGGAAGCAGTCAGCAGCATCAACCTTCTCGAGCTCAGAATCATCAAACTCGCCCTACTAAGTTTCTTGCATGCACAGAACTCCCACATCCTAGTGTTCACGGACAACATGACAGCAAAGGCGTACATGAACAACCAGGGCGGATCGAGGAGCAGGACGCTTCACGTGGAGGCTTGCACGCTCCTCACTTGGGTGGAACACCATCTACTATCACTCAGGGCTCTGCACATCAGAGGAGAAGACAACACGGAGGCTGACTGGCTGAGCAGACAATGCCTGGACTCGGGGGAATGGTCCCTATGCCCACAAGCCTTCAACCTGATATGCTCAAGACTGGGGTCCCCTCAATGGGATCTGTTCGCTTCACCAGCAAACACAAAGGCCCCTCTGTTTTTCTCCCGGAAAAGAGCCATGGGCACGCAAGGGGTGGACGCCCTGAACTCCCCCTGGCCCAGAATGCTCCTATATGCCTTCCCCCACACCCCATTCCCTCTGATAGGGCGGGCACTGGCAAAAGCCAGGACAGAGAAAGCAGTCCTCATCCTAGTGACTCCATTCTGGCCAAGAAGACCGTGGTTCTCGGACGTAGTGGAGCTAGGGATATTGTCACCCATGTTCCTTCCACAAACCCCGAACCTCCTGACACAGGGTCCCTTCCAATTTGAGGACTTGGCTCACCTGAAGCCACATGGCTAACTACATGGACATTGAGCGCGCAGCGCTAAGGGAACAGGGTTTCTCGGAGGCTCTGATGAGCGCTCTCCTAGCCTCCAGAAGGCCTTCCACACTCCGGATCTATCAATCCACGTGGAGGGCCTTCAGGGGATGGTGCCAGATTAAGTTTCTCGATCCAGAGCAGGCTCAAATTCCCCAAATTCTGGAGTTCCTGCAGGAGGGGCTAAACTGCGAACTTAAGCCCAATACCCTTGCCAGGTAGGTCTCCGCCCTTGATTCCGTGTTCCTCCCAGCCAAGGGGATCAAGGTAGCAGGGCATCCCTTGATTCGGAGGTTCATGAGGGTAGCCAGGGCCATTTCCCCTCCAGTGATCCACAAGTTCCCCTCCTGGAGCCTCAACCTGGTCCTTGGGGCACTCCAGTCCCACCCATTTGAACCCCTGAAGAGGGTATCACTATTCTTTATGTCCATTAAGGTCGCCTTCCTGGTTGCCATTACATCTGCTCGACAGATGTCAGAACTGGGGGCCCTCTCCATAGAGGGCGGGTTTTGCCAGTTTCATCGGTACTCGATGGTGCTGCGATTGGACCAGGCCTTTCTGCCGAAGGTCAACTCCCTGTTCCACAGAAGTCAGGAGATTATCCTCTCCTCCTTCTGCCTGCAGCCCACGCACCCCAGGAAAAAGGAATGGCATTTGCTGGATGTCAGGCAGGCCCTGCGCATTTACTTAAAGCGCACGGCCACATTCCGTTCATCATTGGCCCTATTCGTCAACATACGGCCGGGGTTAAAGGGATCTAAGGCTTCAAAAGCTGTCATATCCAGGTGGGTGGTGGCCTGCATCACAGAGGCCTATAAGGCAAAGGGGAAAGTTCCTCCCCAAATAATCTGGCCACACTCCACCCGGGGAGCTGCCACGTCGGCCGCCTTCGCGGCCAGAGCTTCCTATGAGGAGGTGTGCAGGGCTGCCACGTGGGCCTCCCTATACACCTTCACAAGGCACTACAAATTGAATTCTTTCCAGTCGGCAGACACCTCGTTTGGCAGGCGGGTCCTGCAGGCTGTTCTGCCATAGTGCCACTGTCTCCCTCCCTACTTCAGGGTACCGCTTGGGTACATCCCAGGAACTGGACTGGCCGCAGCCCAGAGCGGAAAAGGGAACTGGGGCTCTTACCTGTGAGTCCCTGTTCTGCTCGGGCTAGGCCAGTCCAGCGGCCCTCCCGACAGCGGGGGGGTCTACATACAGTGCAGCAGATTGTTTGAGTGCATTAATCATGTCTTGAGTGCATTGCAGATCGTTGGCTGTACTACAACTGAGTTGCGCAAGGGGGTGACCCCGCGCATGCGCAATCAGTTTTTGATTCCTGCCTCCTGCTGGTCAAGCGCAGTGTCACCCAGGAGCTGGACTGGCCTAGCCCGAGCAGAACAGGGACTCACAGGTAAGAGCCCCAGTTCCCTTTTCTATTCCCTTGATCATCTTTGTTCCCCATATCTTACTTTTTCTGATTCTGCTTTAACGGTCTTGTGATGGAATGACCAGAACTGCACACACAGCATTCAAGGTGTGACACACCATGGATTTATAGAGTAGCATGAGATATTTTCCTCTTTGTTTTCTATCCCTCTCCCAGTATTGTTTGTCTCTTTGACCACTGCTGTGCAGGAGCTGAGCTTTTCAGTGAACAATCTATAGGTTAGTGACAGCAAGATCTATTTTGAGTAGGAACAGTTCATTTTTAATCTAACACTGTATATGCAGAAGGGCTCAGTCTTGCTTGGAGTCACTAAATCAAGATGTGATCTCTTTCAGAAAGAGATGGGTTTTATTCAGGTGGAATAAATATCTCATCCTGTACCTAGACAGCCAGGCTATATTATCACAATGGTTCCCTCTGGTCTTAAAGACTATGAAACAAAAATTACATTGCCTGAAACAGGGTAAGCATTGTATAATACAATGAAAGTTTTACTTAATGCCACTTGTTTCCCATGGTCTGCTGTATTATTGGTTAATGACATCTATCCTCAGAATTCTCCCACACTCCTGTGCCCTGTATTAAGCGTCATAAAACACAAATGTTACACCTAACCTAAATCTTTCTTCCAATCTTCCTTTAAGGGGGCATTTGCATATATCCTTAATTACTTTATGTATGTTCTGTGGGCCCTGCTGTTATCCCTGCTTGCTGTGTTACTTGTCAGGGGATTCGCACCTTATGCTTGTGGCTCAGGAATCCCAGAGGTAAGCTTGACGCTAAATGAGCATTTTTACAATACTTGTCAGTCATTAACAAAAAATAGTTTGGGGTCCTGCAGGTTGGTGGTGACATGTGAGGAGGGAACGCTCGTCTGAAACTTGATATTAGTATCATGGTTTAATTTTTGCTTTATTTGAGTTTTCAGTATTAAAGCATGCCCCATTTTCCTATGCAATCACTTCAAATATGCATTCGAAAATAGAATCCAGGGACTTTTCCCTTCAGTGCGTCCCATGAAAGTTGGAAAACCAATATTATTTATTTAGGATTTGAGAATGCAAGCTAACCAACAACAGCTAATGTCCGGGATGGTGATCAAAGAGTCAGTGTTACTGAAGTTTTATAGAAGTAAGAATGAGCAATTGCTTAATAATTGCAAAGTTCAGCTAAGAGCATGTGTCTAGACAAGCCAGGAAGAAGAGTAGGCAGTCTACTTTGAAGAACTACTATCCAGCCAGGTTGCAAGATAAGATTGCCAATGCTTGAATGAAAGGTTGTAGTACTCATGTTTTTAACTTTCAGATCAAAACTATCTTGAGTGGGTTCATCATTAGGGGCTATTTAGGCAAATGGACCCTGGTCATCAAAACAATCACCTTGGTGTTGGCAGTATCATCGGGCTTGAGCCTAGGCAAAGAGGGCCCCTTGGTGCATGTTGCCTGCTGCTGTGGAAACATCTTGTGTCACTGCTTCACCAAATACAGGAAGAATGAGGCCAAGCGCAGAGAGGTAAAAAGTACAGCAGATCACGCGGCTTTGTTAGATACTGCAGGGAGAAATTGCCATGTGGTGTTTAGCGGATGTCTAGGAGAATTTTAATCATTCTTTTGATGCACCATTAATATTTGTGCCAACAACGTGTGCTTTGGCTGCTGTCCCCATGAAAACATTTCTTCTAGGAAATGTGACGTTTCCCAGCATGCAGTGGGTAGGGATCCATATGATGGTTGATATTGGCAAGGGACCAGGGCCGGTCTTAGGATTTGTGGGGCCCAGGTCAAAGATAAAATGCAGGACTACTGGTGGCTCCTCCCCCTTAGGGGCAACCTCTATGGTGCTCTGAAGGTGGTCATGTTTGGGGCCCCACTGAGAGGGAGTGGAGCCCCCACAACCTGTCTTGGTGAAAATAGAGGCCACTGTGTGGGGGCCCTCAGAAAGAGCGGTGCCCAGAGTTGCCGCCCCAGGTTGCCCTCTGGTAAGGTGCAGGAGTGGGATCCATAAGTATTGGGAATGTTCTTGCAGCAGTGGGGAAATTTTCCTGTGCTGTAGGCAGGACTGGATGGGCACAAGTCTGCTCCCTGCAGTAATTTTCAGGAACAGACTTCCAGCCTGTAGTGCAAACTCGAGTCGTACACACACTGTCACCTCCGCACACACACCATCACTTCCCAAGATTAAGCAAAAGGGATGTTTTTCAGGTGGGTCTGGAGTCTGTGTTGGGAGTAGAGCTGAATTTTGTCACTTCTGTCACTTGGATCATGGTGATGGGTGCAGTATAGTAGTATTATATTGGTCTGTGCTAGCATAGAAGACTCAGCTTATTCACTATGTCTTGTGGAAACCTCAGTGGAAAACTTGGGCCACGTGAGGTGGCGGCGGTAGCAAAAGACCTGTGAGGCAAAGACACAGCAGCAGGGAGGAGCCCAATGCTGGAAGTAGCACTGGTGTGAATGGGGTTCTGCCGCAGCTTTACTCGCGCATTACAGGGCGCAAAATCCAGACCTGTCATGTGGGAGTAAGTCTGCGGCAGAATCTCGTTCGCACTAGCACTACTTCTGACATCAGGCTCCTCCTCGCTGCCAAGTCTTTACCTCGTGTTATTTTAAAGGTGCCGCCTCAGGTGTGAATGTGGCCTTCGACACTAGTGCTGTCTTGGCTACATTATCCTGTAAATGGAACACCTAAGTGAATAAGACATGTCTGGAATCATAGATCACTCCATAGACTCTTGTTCAGACTTTTGTGGGTCTTTTATTGGTAGAAAACTAGGGGTGAAAGACTATTAAACCGTATAACGCCAAGATTGGTGAATTAATCAAACAGTTTGAAAGGACTTGTGCTCTTCAGATAGATTCTGTTGTGACCTCTTCATATGTGTAAATGTACCTGCTTCAGCAGTTATACCATTGTTACTTTCAATCTCGCCATATAGGTGCTGTCAGCAGCTGCGGCTGCTGGTGTGTCGGTCGCATTTGGTGCACCCATTGGTGGAGTATTATTTAGTCTGGAAGAGGTAACGTAAACTGTGTTATCCCTTGGCATAATGTGTTTTACTGCAATCACAGACAGTACTAACTGATCCCAACATTTAAACACGGAGTACTTCAGATGGATAATTTTGATGCAGAGTGGGAGGCTTCAGAGTTTAAACATTATTTACAGGGACAGCTAAGCAACATGAGTCTTTATATAATAATTCATTTAAATGCCTTGTTTCTTAGATTTTTTTTTCCAGGGGACATGGGTTGGTGTCTTGTTTTGTGGCAGTATTGCAAGCTTCCCCCAAAGAGCTGTTTAAGCATACCTCAGACTTAACCCTTGTTGACTTTCTCCCAAAGCAGGCTCTTAATTTTGTAGACTTTTGTTGTGGACACACAGTATCGTAACTCTAGCCCTTTAAAATATGCTAATCACTGTCATTCCTGCCCCAAATAAAAGCTGGCAAAGCAGCTCAGTCAAACATCTGCACATGTACAATGCAAAAAATAAACAGCGCTGCATAACTGATTCTTTGGATCCAGTTGCAAGCAGTGTGTCAGATTGCCTTTCTCAAAGTAACGTTCAGCCACTCTATGGGTAGCTTTTTTGATATGGTAAATGTTCTGTAATCTGATTGACTACTCGTTCTACATGTGGCCTGATAGAAGAAGCTGGAACCCAGAGCAAGATTGGATTTCAGTTGTCAGTCTGCAGAATTAGTCACTAGGCATCTAGACATCCTTCCCACCAAGCTTCTTAATAAAAATTATTGCCTCCCTTTATTTCCAAGTCCATAATATGATACAATATTTAGGGAGTTCTGCATTCTCCCTGCTATCTTAAGAACATAAGTGCCATACTGAGTCAGACCAATGGTCCATCAATCCCAGCATCTTATCCTCTGACAGTGGCCAATTTTGATCACATGGGAGAAGAACCAACAGTCACAATGGGCAATCCATTCCCCATTGTTCACTCCCAGCTCCCAACAGTAAGAATTTCATCCTGTTAGCTACTTGGTTAATAGCCATTAATGGACGTACTCTCCAAGAACTCATACAAGCCTTTTTTAAACCCAGCTATGCTACTGGCCTTGACAACGTCCTCTAGCAACAAATTCCATAGGTTACTTATGCATTGAGTGAAAAAGTACTTTCTTTTATTTGTTTTAAATCTTCCAGCAGCTAGTTTCATGGCGTGTCCCCTAGTTCTAGTACTATTTGAGAGGGTAAATAACTGTTCCCTATCTACTCATTCCACACCACTTAAGATTTTATAAACCTCTCTCATGTCTTCTGTCTTCTCTAAGCTGAAGAGACCCAGCTTGTCAAGCCTCTTATTCATTTGCTAATTATCACTTGCACCGATGAAATAATTGATTGCTGTGATGTATCCACCTTAACACAGTTCCAGTGAAAGGATCTACCAGATTAGTCTGAAGGCTCCTATAGAGTGTAGTGTGCGTTGGGTTATATATCCTCTTCAGTGAAGTAGTCAATTTCAAAATGGCATGAAGTGTCACTGCAACATATTTACATACATGGTTTCCTTCTCAACGTCATTACTTCATATGTTGCTTGAGAAAGGTGAATGCCGAGCCTGAAACCACTTTGCTATATGCCTGTTTGTGGGCCACCTTTTTAGGGCATAGAACTGAGGGTACACCGTAAGCATTGATGGTGGTGCTAGATATGGCATTATTTGAAGACAAACTTACTTTAATTTTCTAATAATTTATTAATTTAATAATCCTATATTGATAGGAAAAATCACGCAACTAAATTTTATTTTGGCCTAAATAATGAAACTGTAGGTCTTGGGGACTGTGTGGAGAAACTATCCCAGCATAAAGGCAATTAACTTCAACGAAGTTAGAATGTTTTCAGGCTATTGGATAAAAAACTTACTTTTAGCATGTGTTGTATGAATACAGAGGGAACTTTATACACATGTAACGTGCTGCACATACAGAGCACTGTTAACATATACGGTGTTATCAGAATACCTAGGCATGATCTTTACATGACTGGGGTGCTAATGGGCATTGAACAATGCCAGTTTGTAATAAATGACTGAGTTCGCCTTTCCCCCTTCTGTTTCAGGTCAGTTATTATTTTCCCCTCAAGACGTTGTGGCGGTCTTTCTTTGCTGCTCTAGTAGCAGCATTCACATTACGCTCTATCAATCCTTTTGGAAACAGCCGCCTGGTCCTGTTTTATGTGGAATTCCACACACCTTGGCATCTTCTAGAACTAGTGCCCTTCATCCTTTTGGGAATATTTGGTGGCCTCTGGGGGGCTTTCTTTATCCGCAGCAACATAGCCTGGTGCAGGAGACGTAAGACAACCAAGCTGGGCAAGTACCCCGTAGTGGAGGTGATTGTGGTGACCGCTATCACAGCTGTCCTGGCTTTCCCCAATGAATATACCCGTATGAGCACCAGTGAGCTGATTTCCGAGCTATTCAATGACTGTGGTCTTCTGGACTCCTCCAAACTCTGTGACTATGTGAATGATTTCAATAGCACCAAAGGTGATGATCTGCCAGACAGGGCTGCTGGCAGAGGAGTCTACACAGCCATGTGGCAGCTAGCTCTTGCCCTTATTCTGAAAGTCTTCATCAACATATTCACTTTTGGCATGAAGGTAAGAAATACGTGCACAGTTTTATATGGCTAAAAAGAATCTGCCCTTACAAAAAACAGGCAGAAAGCAAAACTGATGCTCCTCTCCCCATAGACTACTGTGGCAGCATCAAAGAGTTACGATGGAGTGGCCACTGTGCAGTAATACTAAGGCAACATGTTCTGCTGCTGTGGGGGATTTGTTGTGGCTTCTGAAAGCACCCTAATTATTGTAAATGTTCAGGATCTTAAAACCATTTATATTATTGTGCCCACACACTACTGGCTAGCAGTGTTAGTCTGATGTTTTGGAACATCATCAAGATTACACAAGGATGACCAACAGCCTACATCTCTGAATTACCCTGCTTTTGTAGGGCAGCGCGAGGGCAAAGTTAAGCAATGTGTACTCCCGAGGCTGCATGCACAAACTTTGCAGCTTACTTGCTTCTATGTTTTGCAGCGGCACAAATGGGCTTATAATGTGGCCTTTAGGAAGATTGATCAGATTAGGCTCTCTTACATTGTCCTTGCATAAGATCACAGTTTCTGCATTAACAGTGGTGCAGGTATTTCCACTCTTGAAGGAAGAAAAGCTTTCCTTCAGTAGAGTAGAGTGTATCACATGGGAGATCTTTTTACACTTTTTATAACATTCTTTTTACACTTTATAACATAATAATTAATTAATTAATTAATTAATTATGCCAACAATGAACCTGGTCCTGGACAATCCTAATTAGAGACAGGTCTCTACCCAGAGGGGTTTACAATCTAGGAAGGACAAAGGAGGGACGGCAAGGGAGAGGAGATCATAGGCAGAGATGGGTACATTCATGAAGTTGAGAAGTCACAGGTGCAGATGCTTAGCTAAGTCATGGGGAGAAGAGATGCTGAGTGAAAGGACAGCATCAGTGACCAGTTTGGGAGGGTGAGTAGCTAGGAAAGTCCTGGCGGAAGTGGTAGATTTTGAGGAGGGGTTTGAAAGTTGGGAGGAAGAGAGCAGATCAAATTCATTCAGGAAGGGCGTTCCAGGCATGGGGGGCCACATGGGAGAAGGGACAGACATTTCCACAAGTGGACGGCACTGGGGCATGAGATGGTTCTGGAAGAGGAGGAACAAAGCTCCCAAGCGAGAATATAGCAGGAAATGAGTGCAGAAAAATAGGACAGAGCAAGGCCATGAAGATACTTGATGGTAAAGACAAGGACCTTGTATTTTATTTTATTCATTTTATACCCCACCCTTCCTGCCAAGGCAGCTCGGGGCGGCTTACAATATCTAAAACAAAAAATATAAAAATACTATAATATAAATAAAAATATAAATATCAGTATAAAATAACAGAAATATAATCTATTATAAAAGCAGTAATGCAGCCAAAGGGGGATGACAGAAAAAATATAAATAAAAATAAAAATCAGCATAAATCAAAATCCACCCACCCTAACCCTCACCCCTCCACCCTACCTATTTCCCTCACCAAAAGCCTGACAGAATAGCCAGGTCTTACAGTATTGTTGAAAGGAATGGAGGTCTGGGACCAGGGAGTCCCACAGCCTTGGCATAGCCACCAAGAACGCCCTCTCCATAGTCGCCCCCTGAGACACTCGGGGGACTTCAAGAAGGGCGCTCCCAACCGACCACAGTGGTTGATCCAGAACCTGGTGGGTGAGGTGATCCCGTAGGTAGGTAGGGCCTAGGCTGTACAGGACTTTAAAGGTACGCACCAACACCTTGAATTGGGCCTGGAAGACTATAGGCAGCCTGTGCAGAGAACGGAGCACCAGTGTATGTCTCCCAGTGACCCATTCCCATAAGGAGATGGGACGCCACATTCTGCACCAGCTGCAGTCTCTGAACTGTCACCATGGGTAGCCCCATGTAAAGCGAGTTACAGTAGTCAAGTCTTGAGATGATGAAAGCATGAATGATAGTGGCCAGGTCAGAGTCTGAGACGTATGCCCCAAGCAGTCACACCCAATGTAGTTGGTGAAACACAGCCCTCACCTGGACATCCAGGCAGAGCTGGGAATCAAAGAGCACTCACAAACTATGAATCTGGGAAATCAGTGTGTTCGGGTAGAAGGAGCCAATGGGGAGAGATGAGGATGGGCTGAACATGATCAAAGCGATGGGCAAGGTTGATGACTTTGACAGCAGAGTATTGAATTGAAATGAGAGGGGTAAAGTGAGAGCTGGGGCTATTAGGAAGAAGGAGATTGCAGTAGTCAAAGCAAGAGATAACTCTAGAGCATGGACTAGAGTTTTGGCAGTGGAAACAGTAAGAAACAGCCAGATTTTAGTAGTGTTATGCAGAGAGAAGTGACGGGCCTTAGCAACAGACTGAATCTGAGGTTTAAAGGAAAGGGAGAAGTCAAAGCCCTTTTTAAACTGTCCACGGCTGGTAGGTGGTCCATGGGCATGCCACCGTGGGGGGTGGGGGCACGCACCCATCCCCCCACATGGAGCAACCTGCATTTTTGCCAGCTGCTCCGTGGGGGGATGATGAGTGGAAGTGCCTGTTACGCGGGAGCATGCATGCCCACCCGCTGCTGCTTTCAGATGGGATGCACCGACGCATGTTCACCGTGTGGGCATGAGTGGGTGCGTCTCATTTAAAAAGGGCCATAGATGAACCCCAGGCCACATGTCTGAGAAGACAGGCTGGATGCTGACATCATCAGTGGAAATTGAGAGGGAAGCAGTCTAGGGGGAAAGATGATAAGTTCAGTTTACATATTCAGTTTGAGTTGACAGTGAGGCATCCAAGTAGAAATGTCTAGCAAAGTAGAAATGGTGATGGGAGACTGAATGGAGGTGGAGAGAGCAGGGCTGGAGAGAGAGCTGAATGTCATCAGCATACAGGTGATACTGGTAGGTGTGAGATAGCGTGTAGAGGGAGAAGAGAAGAGGGCCAAGGATGGAGCCATAGACAAGGTATCTCTTGAGCCTTTTAAGTTTATCCCACTTTGAGGCCTCCTTATGAGAAAGTGAAGGGGGAGAATCAGCCAGGCAGCTGCAGAGCAGCAAATGTCATCTTGTTGTTGTCTGAAGTGTCATTCCAACACAGGGAAATATGCTAGGAGCAATTCCTCTCCTCTCCAGTAGAGTTATGATGAAATGGTTCACTGTGGACTATGCTCAAGTGCAGGAGGCAGCATAATTCTTCCATGTTTGGGGGCGGAGGGATAACAGTGACTTTGACTATAAATGCTTCAGGCGCTGTCAGCAAAATCACAGTCATATTTGTCAAATGGGTTTCAAGCAAAAATGGAATTCGCCATGGTAGAGAAGATGGTGTGAATGTGGCTGCATGACTGGAACTTGATTCCCTGGCCTGCTATCTGCCTGTCTCTAATCTTCTGTTTTTAAGGAAGGTTATTGAGCAGGTGGTGGCCTATCAGTTGCAAGCGCATTTAGATCTCATCAGTTTTCTGGATCTCCGCAGTCGAGCTTTCAACCGGGTTATGGCCTTGAGACTGCGCTTGTAGCCTTGGTGGATGATCTGCAGGTAGAGCTAGGCAAGGGACATTCAACCCTGCTGGTTCTGCCTGACACGGTAAACCATGAGGTGTTGGTGGCCCGCCTGCAGAACGTTGCTGGATTGGACGGTATGGCTTTACAATGGTTCTGCTCCTTCCTATCGGATAGATCTCAGCGGGTGGTCCTGGGGGATTGTTCATCTTCCCCCAGGGGTCTCCCACATGGGGTCCCGTAGGATTCTATTCTGTCCCCCCTCTTGTTCAACGTGTATATGCAGCCACTGGGGGAGGTGTTACGCAGATGGGGAGGTACGTTGTCATCAATATGCTGACAACACTCAGTTGTACATCTCTTTTTCAGCAGACCCGGGCCCTGCAGTCTCATTACTTTCCTGATGTCTGGCTGCGGTGGGTGATTGGATGAGGTCTAGCTGATTTGAAGTTGAATCCCAACGAGGTGAAGCTCGTTGGTGAGGCCAGTGATCTGGGTGAGGAAGGGTCCCCTGTGATTGACAGGGTCTGTCCTACGTTAGTATCTAAATTTTGTAGCCTGGGGGTGCTCCTGGATCAGCAAGCACCAAGAAAGACTCCAGAAACAAACAGAGGCTTAAAATTAACAGCCTTTACTACTTAGGCAGTGAAAACTTACTCCTAGGACATTGCTGGGTACCTACATATGCCATGAGACAAGGCCATGTATTTGTCCCAAAAGTCCATAAGGAGTAAAGTGATGCATATTAGAAATACATTAGCTGCAGAGTATCAATACATCAGTTATAAAGACATACAGACATTCCAAATGACCACATTGTATCCCAAATTAACTCAATTTTAGAGGAGATCCATATGAGCTAAACAAAATAGGTTGTGCTGAACACAATTGTGTTTCTGATCCCCTTATTATGTGTCTTTTTCAAGAGCACACAGCGTGGCATCAGAGCTTGGGGTTAATCTGTTGGCGTAATAAAGCATATTTAAATCATTTATGCAATTGTTCATTCATTGTCTCTCATCCAAATGGTATACCACTTAAAATTATGGTTTACCTTCTATAACCATCCAATTTCCAATTGGGTCATCAAAAAAGGCCTGGAGGGGACAAGTAAGATAAGCAAGTAAGCAACCTATACAAAAGTCAAAAATTCCCTAGGGAAACTTAAATCAACCAAAAGCCCCAAACCTCCAGCCAAAGACTCACCCTCCTGCTCTGATGCAACACAACAATGGAAGTCTCCAGAAAGGAACTCAGCAGCGCATTAGCTGTCCCTGTAGCAAATCAGGCTATTTAACAGAGATGTACCTGTTGAATCAAATTCAGAAAGTGCATTGAGTCTCTAACAATGTTAACTTTGTATTTTACTTCAAAGGAGATTGATTTATGATTGTCTTATCAGGGTTCAGGGCGGGGTATTCCCTCCAACAGGTTTTTTGTTGACCCCATGTTTACTGCAGGAGAGCTCATCTGACCTAGAAGCGTCCTTGCACTGGAATTGACAACTCTCCTATATACAGGCATGGACCTTGGATTGAAAATGAAAGAAACAAGGAATAAGAGGAGTTTACAGTTTGGAAGTGACATCAAAGAACAATGAGCTTCTTCATGATGAGTTGGGTTGAGAATGCCCCCTCCTTGGAGAGGACTTCTCCGATGTATTACTGCTTGGGTTCAAAAGCCTTGTAGGACTTTGCAAATCAAGCTGGACTCTGCGGTTCAAGCAGAGGCATTATAGTGCAATGACACCATATGGTAGTACTTATGGTTATTAGTTAAATAGTCTGATTTGTTACAGGGACAGCTATTGGGCTGCTGAGTTCCTTTCTGGAGACTTCCATTGTTGTGTTGCATCAGAGCAGGAGGGTGAGTCTTTGGCTGGAGGTTTGGGGCTTTTGGTTGATTTAAGTTTCCCTAGGGAATTTTTGACTTTTGTATAGGTTGCTTTCTTGCTTATCTTACTTGCCTCCTCCAGGCCTTTTTTGATGACTCAATTGGAAATTGGATGGTTATAGAAGGTAAACCATAATTTTAAGTGGTATACCATTTGGATGAAAGACAATGAATGAACAATTGCATAAATGATTTAAATATGCTTTATTACGCCAACAGATTAACCCCAAGCTCTGATGCCACGCTGTGTGCTCTTGAAAATGACTCATAATAAGGGGATCAGAAACACAATTGTGTTCAGCACAACCTATTTTGTTTAGCTCATATGGATCTCCTCTAAAATTGAGTTAATTTGGGATACAATGTGGTCATTTGGAATGTCTGTATGTCTTTATAACTGATGTATTGATACTCTGCAGCTAATGTATTTCTAATATGTATCACTTTACTCCTTATGGACTTTTGGGACAAATACATGGCCTTATCTCATGGCATATGTAGGTACCCAGCAATGTCCTAGGAGTAAGTTTTCACTGCCTCAGTAGTAAAAGCTATTAATTTTAAGCCTCTGCTTTTTTCTGGAGTCTTTCCAATCTTGGTGTTTACTAAGTGGGTTGGGTTTTGTTTATGTTTTGGACTCTTTAGTGTTGGTGCTTCTGGGTCCACAGCTGCACCTGAATCTCCAGGTGTTGGCTTTGGGCTGGGGTGTACCAGTTACATCTGGTGAGATGACTTTGCCCATATGTCTCCGACTCCGATCTCACCACCGTCATTCATGCATTCATCACCTCGAGGCTGGACTACTGTAATGCGCTCTACGTGGGACTGCCCTTGAAGATGGTTTGGAAGCTGCAGCTGGTGCAGAACGTGGGAGCCCGTCTACTCATAGGGCCACCAGGAGCACATTACACCAGTGCTCCGGGATCTGTACAGGCTGCCCTATTGTCTTCCAAGCCTGATTCAAGGTGCTGGTTTTGACCTATAAAGTCCTAAATGGCCTGCGCCCTAGTTACCTGAAGGACCACCTCACTCCCTGGGCTCCAGGGAGGCTTCTGCAGTTGTCTGGGCGCCCTTCTGGAGGTTCCCCAGTATAGATGGGTGGTGACCGACAGGCGGCCATTCTCAACGGCCTACTGGTACTGTGGCACTCGCTCCCGGTGGGTGGGAGTCAGCCCGGATCTCCTCACCTTCTGACGCCAGCGTAAAACATAGCTCTTCCACCAGGCATTCGGGTGGGGGTGGAGGATGGGTGAAGGGTAGGTTGGGGGGGAGGGTTGCTGTTTTCTTTCCACAATCTTGAGAGTTTTAATGAGGTTGTAGATGTACTTTTTATTTGTTTTTAGCTGATTTATTGTTTTACTTGCTGTATTTATTTATTTGTATACTGTTGTTTGCCACCCCGAGCTGCTAGATGCAGGAGGGGCGGGGTAAAAATGAATTAAATAATAATATAATTATTAATAAATAATAATCCCTGTGAGGCCTGTGTCTGCTGTTTATGGGAACCACCATGCCAGTGAAATTTTAAGATGGGGAGGCAGTTTCTTGATCTACAGGAGCAGGTGGAATCTCTCTCATTCCAATAGTAGTAAGTAGTAGTAGTAATTTATTAACAAAAGTTGTTAGGCTCCTAGCCCATTACAACGGATTAAAATACAGTGACCATAAAATCAGAATCCAGAGATTAAAATCAATAGATTACATATGACCAGGAACACCTATAAAGAGAGTCATAAACATAAAATACGTACAAATCCAATAAAGCAATTATAAGGTACTATACCCCTCCTATAACAATCAGGGGAGTACCACGCTATTAATAAACAAATTAAGGGCGCGAGCTAACAAATTAACGTCGCTCCAACTGGTATGCCCACTTTGCCAGGTTAATCAGTCCCGGAAGAGTATTTAACTTGGAGCATAATTGTAAAAACTGTGCTGGGGGAGAAAAAGGCGGTCACGAATCCAGGGGGGGCAAATATAATTCCCGCCAATAGAAAATTAAAGGGCAGACAAACAGACCGTGAGGGAGCTCTTCGACCAGCCTCAGGTTACAACAACAAATCCACTCTTTATATGGGATCCCCCTACGCCTGCCTTCCAATACCCTAGTGGGGATAAGGTCAAACCTAAGCAGGGTCAGTGCCCTCCTCAACTTAGGGTCAGTCAACTCCATCAGATAGGGCTCGCACAGGGAGTTATTCTTAATGACTTGGTACATCGGAGCACAACACACCACCTGAATGGCCCCTAAATCCTGTTGGACAGCTTCATCTTTCAATTGTTTCAATATTATTCTGGCCCTCCCCATAGCCGGTAGCCCTACCACCATCTCAGGAGACACCCCCAGGTTCGACAATTGTGAACGCACCTTGGAGCACCACAAACGAGGCAGACCAAACTAAGGCCTCCTCCAAACATAAAACGGGGCAAACGGTCTTCCGGCATGGTGATCACCTTCAGCCAGTACCTTAAAGGGTAGAAGGCCAGCTCAGTACTTAATGGTAAAGAACCCGTTTCCAATCTTAACAAGCAAGCTGGCGTACTTCGTGGGACTCCCAGTAAAGAGCTCAACAAAAGGTTTTGCAGCGCCTCCAGCCCGGTGCCTGCAAAATGAGCCCAGATCTCTGCCCCATAAAGTGTGCCCAGTTTGTATTTTAAATTTAAAAGTTTCAGGGCCGGGGGAATGTACCGTCCCCCATGGGATCTCCAGAATCTGAGAAGCCCCCCAATCACCTGTCTCAACTTAAGGCAAACACCATTAAAGTGCGGAGACCAAGATACCTTGCTGCTAAAGATCAGCCCCAGGTACCTATATGACACTACCTGCTCTAGCCTAACCCCATCCAACAGCCAGGAGTGATTTCTAACACCCCGTCCTGCCACCACTACCTTAGTTTTATCATAATTAATCTGGAGCTGTGACTCCCTACAAAAATTGCCAACCATTTGCAGCATTCTATCCATTCCTAACGATGACGGTGATAATAGCACCATATCGTCGGCATAGAGTAAAATTGGAACCGAACGAGACCCCACTCTCGCAGGGAGCAAAAAGTCACTGTGTAGACTATCGACGATGCCATTTATAAAAAAAATTAAATAGAAACGGAGCCAGCACACAGCCCTGCTTGACCCCATTCGTGGCTCTAATTGGCTGGGAGAGCTGAGCACTACCCCCTGGTCTAACCCTAAGAATAGAGTGGGAATATAGAGCCTGAATCAAAAAGATCAGCCGCCGGTCCGTATTAGTGGTATGCAATCTGTTCCACAATATGTCCCTATTGACCAAATCAAACGCCGAGCGGAGATCCAAAAATGTCATTACTAGTCTCCCGGATCGAATTTTGACGTACTTCTCTACTCATTCCAATAAAAAACAGAAGTCTAGCTGAGAGGTTGCTGGGGAATGCTCTCGTGTATCTCAACTAACATGTTTTCATAGGAAAATGTTTTGGGCTTAGTAGGAACTTCCTATTAAAGCAATAAAACACAGTACAGTAAAATAACAGGTACATATAATAATGTTCTCTGCCTTCCTGCTGTGAATTTATTCCTTTACCATATTCTGGTGACACTTTATTTTTCGTAGGTCCCTTCAGGTCTCTTCATCCCCAGTATGGCAGTTGGAGCCATAGCAGGCAGACTGCTAGGAGTAGGAATGGAGCAGCTGGCTTACTATCACCATGACTGGGCCATCTTCAGCAGCTGGTGCAGCCAAGGGGCTGACTGCATCACTCCTGGTCTGTATGCAATGGTTGGAGCTGCTGCCTGTCTAGGTATGTAATGAACCTTTCCCAGTGGCGGCTGGTGGGTTTTGAGGCTGGTGGGGCAGTGAGCGAGGTCAACGGTGGGCGAGGCCACCCCAACGGTGGGTGGGGCCATGATAGGCAGAGCCAACCCTAAAATTGCACACTTACATGATTGCCTGCCATAAATGCTGCAATTGATTCCTGGGAGGGAAAAATACCCCACCCCATTTCAATTGTTGTTAAAATAGATTAAAGAGAGAGACCACACTCCAAATAACAACAAAAAATAACTTTATTTATATAGACTCCCCTCCCTCCCAGTGACACACAGAATATTTCAAAGAAACATTAAACTGCAGTAAAATAAAAACCAATCCATTTTAAACCCAACTAAAACATAAAGGGGCAGGAACTAATATATGAACAACAAGGACCTGACAGCAGACCTTGGGACTCAGGGCTAGAAAGGGTTTACCAAGGGTTAACACTTGTAATGAAAGTGTGCCCGACGCTCTTTTTGTGCGGCAAATAGTTCAATTATCCTATGATTGAAGTCGAGATTTCTTTAATCATCCGCTTTTCTATGGAGAGCATTGCTAGTGCATTTAGTCTTTCCTCTGAGTTTCTCAGGAACATTTTTATTCTCTGTAGAGTAGAAAATTATCACTCCGATTCTGCTGTTGTCATTGGAGTGGTCACAACAATTTTCAGCAATTTCACTATTTCTGCAAAGCAAACCTCTAGATTCTTGTCTAGAAGTGTGTGCAGCAATGTGGAAGCATTCTTCATATTTCTGAATTCTTCCCTCTCATACAAGATAGAAAGCTCTGTCAGTCTTTCTTTCTGAAGCATTGGGTAGGCTTCCACTGCCTCAGCTAATGCTTGCTCTGGAAATGTCTGCTTATGCGCTTCAAACAAAGTCCCCTGTAATAATGTTGCGCTCATCAGATGCTTAGTGAATGCAAAACGTTCTCTAGAATGTGAAATTATGATGTTGCAGACTTAGACTGCAACTTGATCCAATGCGTCCATGGTTCTGCCTCTGGGGAGCCGAGATTGGTCAGGTAACTCAGAGTGCAGGTCTTTAATGGAGTCTCTAACTCTATTGATGCTCCTAATAAAATCTGATGTAGCTCTCGAAATTGCTACTGAGTCAGTGCCTCTCTTCTGGAGTTCACTGAAGAGGATATCCACATGAGGCATTATTCTGTGGAATAGAAACAAGAAAGAGAGGAACTCCCCATCTTCTTCCAGCATCTGAAGAAATCCCCTGGCCTCACAAACAGTGCTGATATTGAAATTCAAAGATCTTATTTGCTGAAAACGTTTGATGAGAGTCTCCTGACACTCAAAGACCACATTCACCGTCCGGATGTTGAAGTTTCATCACGTTGCGGGTGCTCTGGGGAGCCTTCTTTTTACCACTGCATCCAGAACTTCAGTCCTTTTTTGGAGAACATGAGAAGAAAGTTGAGATGCCAGACAGATCTGCAAAAAATACCTTCACTGCCTTTATTTGGAACACTGCTTGCTGCATTAAGTTTAATTGATGAGCATAACAGTGAACATAGTGGGCATTTGGGTATCTGTTCCAGATCTTCTTTTGGACTCCCCCATGCTGCTCACGCATCATGCTTTGTGCAATGAGTTTCTGCTTGTACGCCACCTCTGTAAAAACAGCATCTAAGTTGCTGAAGCAAAGCTGCAGCAACTGTTTCAGCCTGAGTCTGGCAGCTGTGTGAATCCGTAGAAATGTTCAGCAGTTCAGCCATTGCCATCAATGTATCGGTAAATCTGTACACTTTGAGCGTGCATAGACACATCTGTAGTGTCATCAGCCTGAATGGCCACACATTCTGTGCTTTTTAACTGCTGGATAATAAAATTCCTAGCCACTGTAAGCATATGGTCGATCAGTTCATTCTGAATGGTTTTCTAAAGGCCCCTGAAGACTGTTGCACTCTGCAAATGCAGAATCGATGGTAGCCACCAGGTTCACCAGACCTCCTGGATTCAGGGATCCCTGTTTCATCATGCCCTTGCGGTGCTAATTCGAAAGCATCGCAGAACTATATACAGTCAATTATTTTTCCAAGTATGTACCAGTTATTGTGTTCAACTTCCTGGTTATGCTTTCTTACAAACGGCCATGGGTTTTCAGACACTATGCTCTGCGGTTACAGAAGGTAGAATGAGGTACTCCTTAACAGCAATATCTGCTGTGAACAAATGGTGGAAGATCTCCCGCATGTTTTGTTTACCTGTCCGTAATATGCAAAATATAGGGAAAGGTTATATAGAAATACTAATGTACCTAAAGAGGCATCAGAGGACAGTCAAATGATTTATCTTTTGGTAGATAAACATGAAAAAATCACACAGGAAGTGACTCTTTTGGGGTAACTGATAAGGAAGGAGAGAGAGCGGTTGACCAGACAGCTGAAACCTAAAGTGGGAGAGTAATAGGATAATTTTGTGTGTGTGTGTGTGTTTGTTTCTCCAGCAAGTTTTTGTAGGATAAAGGGGGGGAGGGGGGGGTCAAGGTTCTATTATGATATTTTGTTACCTTGTATATTTTGTTATTCAGTTTGATAAATGATGTATTCGTTGTCATGTTGTTTGTCAAGGCCATAAGGCCAGTACAATAAAAATATTATTATTATATGAAGGACAAAAACAAACACTTTTGCATTCTTAGTGGTTTTTTTGTTCTTTTCACTTAGATGCTTTACATTTCTCCCTCTGTCTCCGGCTAATCCTCCGCACGGGTATCTCTGCGGATGGCTGCCGGGAGGCAGAAGCTTTACTGTGCATGTGTGAAGAGCTATCCCCCAGCGTTCCTCAGTCCGTCTTCTGCCTTTGGGCCATCGGGTGTGCAATTGCTTCCTCTCCGGAACCTAAAAAAGAGAGAACAACAAAATCAGTTAGAGAGCTCGCAAGTCAGAATTCAAAGAGGCAATTAGGAGTGAGCGAGTGGGGCTTGAAAGGGCGGCGTTTTCCCCGATCATCGAGCGAACGCGGAGTGCCCGGCCGGTTCCCGCGCAAAGTGCCCGGGAACAGGGGAGAGCGGGGCGCAGTAACAGCCTCGGAAGGAGCCCAGGTTAGCTTCCCCCCGCCAAGGATCAGCACTGCTCAGCGGGAGCTATTCCTACTGCAGCACATTTTCCAATCAGCAGCGACGTGGCGCGGGCTGAGATGGAGGGGCCGGAAGAAAATGAAGCGCAGCAAGCGGCAGCTCAGCAGGAGAGCCCATAGGTGGACATGCCCTTCCTGGCATCCACGATGGAAAAATGTTTACACTCACTGGACAAGTTATGTGAGTTACAGACGAAAGTCCCTCATAAAATCCTCTCCCCCTCCCTGGGAGCAGTTAGACCAAAAGGGGGGAAAGTCTCGCATAAGGCAGGAAACAAGAGGCGAAAAGGCCCACAAGGGGGCGCCAGGATGAAACTGTTAGTCCTCTGGCTCCTCCGAGGACAGTGCCAGGGAGGCCCAGCCTAAAAGGCGCAGAGAGATGGAGGAGGGCCTAATTCTATCAGCCTCAGACATAGTTTCAGGGCAGGAGTGGAACGAGGTGCGGGGATCAACTTCCCAGGAAGTGTTACCTGACCCTAGAGAGAGAGACAGACAATTTCCTCTCAGCTATAAGGAGGAATTTATGGCCCAGGTCTCAAAAACCCTCCAGCTAGTGGAAAAGCCGGGAAAGGAGGACTCCGCAGATTCCCAAGAGGAGAGCGAGTACATCCCCTCCCTCCATGGCAGAGAGGCAGGGGTGCCCCTGGACAAAGTTTTTGAAAAACTGGTCTTGCAGGAGTGGAAACACCCGGACAAGCACCAGAGGATGAATAAGAGACAGTCCTCCTTGTACTCTTTCTCCAGGAAAAAGGAACCAATGTTTAAGAACCCAAAGGTGGATACAGCGGCAGTCTCTCTAGCTCGGCAAACAGTATTCCCCACCAAGGGTGACTGCTATCCTAGGGACTCCACAGACAGGGCCATAGACGCAGTACTTCGCAGGAGTCTGGATCTAACAGCTTCCTCCCTAAAAATTAGTATCATTTCGTCCTACGTGGCGAGAGCCCTGCTAGCCTGGATGCAGGAGGCACAGGATTCATAGATTACAGATAAGAGGGCCCAGGTCATCTCATCACGCATCTCTCTGGCAACGGCCTTTTTGGCAGACGCCACGATGGATTCCATGGGATGGGCGGCACGAGCTCTAGCTAGCTCTGTGTCTGCCAGGCGAAGGCTGTGGCTGAGGTCCTGGCAGGGGGACATCACTGCCAAGAACCTATTAGTGGCAACCCCTACAAGGGTCTAAAGTTGTTTGACTTGTGTCTAGACAAGGTGCTGGCAGATGCAAACGACAAAACAAAACACAAGGACCTACAGCAAGTAGGGGCAAGGAAAAGGTTTTTTCGGAACACATCATACAAGCCCAGGGCAGGGTAGGGAGCTTTCAGAAAATTTCAAGGTCGAGCTAGAGAGCCATCAGCAAACTTGTCCTTTCGATACAGGGGCAACAAACAGTGGCCTAGATCTGAGAAGCATAAACAAAAGAACCCCATCCCCATCCAACACAAACAAGAGGCATGACAATGTAAAGGAGTTGGAGGTAGGGGGCAGGCTACAATTTTTTGCAGAACTCTGGGGAAAGTCAGTCGCAGTCGCAGACACATGGATGAAAGACACAGTATCCCATGGCTACCGTATAGAGATAGCTCTTCCCCCTCGACAAGGCTTTATTGCTTCTCCCGTATCAAACTCCCAGGAGAAACACAGTGCCATGAAGGGAGAAATTCAAAGACTTTTACAAATCAGGGCCATAGCAACAGTCAGGCCAGTGTCTCTCTAATTTTTCTAGTACCCAAGAAAGCAGGGTCCTGGAGAGCGGTTTTGGATTTAAAGCAGTTAAACAAAGCAGTAAGACCACAAAAGTTCAAAATGGAGACAGTAACCTCTATCTGTCAGAGCCTGAGGGTGGGGGTCTGGATGGCTTCCCTAGATCTTCAGGAAACATATCTCCATATACCAATTTGGCAACCACACAGGAAGTGGCTCCGGTTTTGCTACCAGAACAGACACTACCAGTTCAGGTCTCTCCCGTTCAGTCTGTCATCAACTCCAAGGACGTTCACCAAAGTTCTGATACCTCTGGTAGCGAATCTCAAGCAGGAGGGGATCCATCTGTACCCCTACCTCGACGACCTACTGATCAGAGCTCACTCCCACGCAAAGATCCTAGCGGATGTGGACAGAACGATAGCCTATCTCAAGTTACGCAGCTTTCTGATCAACAAGGAGAAGAGCCATCTCTCCCCAACACACAGACTGGAGCATTTGGGGTTAATCCTAGATACAACCTTAGGAACCGCCTTCATCCCACCTCTCAGACAACACAAGATCCAAGCTCTAATCCGTCTCTTATACCATCAGAAGAGAGTGAGATTAAGGAATCTGGCCCAGCTCCTAGGTCTCCTAGTGTCGTGTACCAGACAGGTACAGTGGGGCTGATTTCACCTCAGACCCTTGCAGCAGCTGCTGCGACCTATGCAACTAGAGCTTACATGAGGATCCGATCCAATCCCTGGGTAACCATTCCAAGGGGTTTCGCTCAATCAATGTCCTGGTGGTTAAGGGCGGAATCATTTGCCACAGGAATGCCCTTAACAGAGCCAAGTCGAGAAGACCATGGATGCCAGTCTAACGGGATGGGGAGCGCACTCCGGTCCCATATCAGTACAGGGTCTCTGGAGCAGGATGGATCAGTCGCACAGTATCAATTTCCTGGAGCTGAAGGTGATCAGACTAGCCCTGCAGCACCTAGACCAGTCTCTCCACAACCGACATATACTAGTGCATACAGATAATGTTACAGCCTAGGCTTATATAAACCACCAAGGGGGCTCCAGAGCTCCAGCTCTACACAGAGAAGCGGTGAGATTATTCTCGTGGGTGCAAGAGAACCTTCTGTCTCTAAAGGCACTACATATAAGGGGATAGAACAACACACATGCAGACTGGCTCAGCCGAACATCAATCGATCCCCACGAATGGACCTTACACAGGGACGTGTTCAAGGACCTGGTGATGAAATTCGGTCTTCCGAGGGTAGACTTATTTGCCAATCGGGAGAACACCCAGCTACCAAACTTCTTTTCCAAGACACAATGCAGAACGGCAGTAGCTGTGGATGCGCTAAACCACTCGTGGCCAAAGGGTCTTCTCTATGCTTTCCCTCCTATGCCACTGATAGCGAGAACAGTGTCAAAATGTATCGGGGAACAGGCCCTCCTACTTCTGATAACTCCATGGTGGCCAAGAAGACCATGGTTTTCAGAATTGATAGAGCTCAGTGTCGCACACGTGAAGCTACCATTGAGACCGGATCTTCTCAGGCAGGGCCCGATACTGTGCGAGGACCTGCACGTATTAAGACTGACAGCGTGGCTCTTGAACGCTCAGCCTTAAAGAAAAAAGGCTACTCAGATGCGATCTTATCAACCCTACAATAAGCCAAGTGACCAGCCACTAGAAGGGCCTATGGGGCGACGTGGAAAACGTTTGCCCTGTGGGCAACCCAGAGGGGTTATGATCCCTGTAAATCGGAGATCGCAGTTATTTTACAATTCTTACAGGATGGGTTAGATAGGGGTCTGAAACCTAACACCCTGGCGAGACTAGCAGCAACAATCGACTCTGTGCTCAGAGCGGTTACAAACAAACAGGTCTCATCCCATAAACATGTGAAACAGTTCTTGAGGACAGTTAGGGCAATTTCTCCTCCAGTGGGTCATAGATGCCCCTCATGGAGCTTAAATCTTGTATTAGATGCTCTAACAAAACCACCTTTCGAACCATTAAAACACGTATCCTTATACATGCTTTCCCTAAAGGTGGTATTCCTGGTAGCAGTTACATCAGCTAGGAGGGTCTCAGAACTAGGTGCTCTTTCGATGGAGGATAACTTTTATATCTTTCAGGAACAGTCAGTGATTCTTAGGACAGACCAGGCCTTTATCCCTAAGATTAATTAGTTCTTCCATAGGACTCAGGAGATAGTCTTACCCTCCTTCTGCCCTAATCCAAAACACCCTAAGGAAAGGATATGGCACAAGTTAGATGTGCGGAGGGCTCTAAAAGTATACCTGGCTAGAACTAGAGGGATTAGAGCCTCTACAGCGCTGTTTATCAATATCAGACCAGGACAGAGCGGTTCGAAAGTGTCCAAGACTCTTTTATCCAAATGGGTGAAACAGTGCATTGTCGAGGCTTATAAGGCAAAGAGCAAGGTACCGCCAATCCAGATATGGGCTCACTCGGTAAGGAGTGCAGCCACCTCATATGTCTTTAAGGAAAGAGCCTCCTATGAGGAAATTTGCAGGGCAGCTGCATGGTCCTCCCTGCATACTTTTGTCAAACATTAAAAGATCCACATGTTCAAATCCGCAGAGGTGGCTTTTGGCGGAAGGATGTTGCAGGCAGTGTTGGATTCCCTGAATGCTGTTTGTCCCCACCCTTAGGGATGTAAGGCTCGGGTATATTCTATGCGGAGGATTAGCCGGAGACAGAGGGAGAAAGGAGAATTGGTCACCTACCTCGGTGAATTCCTTTCTCCTCTGTCTACGGATAATCCTTCGACCCACCCTGCCAAACTGCATTGGGGATAACCACATAAAAAAAAAAAAAGGGCAATAGGGTCTACAGCCCCAGTTAGGGGGGGATTCATAGTTCCATACGGTTCTTGTTTTTAGACATAATTGTTAAGACCTGTTAACAGACAACGATATTTGGTTGACAAGTTTTCAAGTTGTTTTCAAGTTGCGGAAGATTATCTGTAGACAGAGGAGAAAGGAATTCACCGAGGTAGGTGACCAATTCTCCTTTCTCGTTCCAGTCTGTGTCCATGGCTTTTCACCCCCATACAACAAACAGGGAAAGCAACACTTGTCAGTCAAATCCAGTCTTGAAAATGCGGTTTTGAGGAGTTTACCTATAGTGTTCATTTTCAGTAGCTGTCCTTGCTGCTTTTGTCCTGTAAAATAAATATTCACATTGCTCACAAGTACAGAAAGTTCACAATTCAGAGTTCCACTCAAGGGCCATATCAAAGCATGAATGAACCGAGCATTAAAACCAATGGGGTCTCAAGGAGAATAGTACTAAAAATATCCAACCATAGATTTCTCTTACATCAAACTTGGGGGGAAAAAACACCCCCCTCCCCCCAGCCAGTAAGACACCCCAGTGCAAACCCAAAACCTGATTTCTTTTACATCAGCTTGGGAAAACAAAAAAAACCTCACAGGCAGGAAGCCACCCCCAATGCATGCTGAGTGAGGAGGATTTAATTGGAAACCATGCAAGGATTAGTCCCACTAAACGACTGTGATTAAAACCCCAAACCAGAGAGTTCTTTTTACATCACTTTTAGGGATTGAAATGCAAACCGTTACCAAGGAAAATTTCTCCCATTAAGCTGTGACCAGAGTTAAAACCCCAAAACACCGATTTCATTCACATCAGCTTATAGTTAAACCCAAAACACAGGCAGAGTAAGAATGTAAGAGAGACTGATCCCAGTACGTATTGCTGCTGAGTGATGGTGAGGACTGAATGAAAAACCAAACCACCATGCAGGATTCACATCAAGCTTAAAAAACAAACGGGCATTGCAAACCATGCAGGATTAGTAGCATTAAACCACTGATTAAAACCCAAAGCCACAGTTCTTTTTATATCAGAGTAAGGATTGAAAAAAATACATAGATTTCATTCACATCAAGCTTACAATAAACCCAAAATACAGGCAGAGTAAGACTGTAAGAGACACTGATCACCAGTACATGCTGTGTGATGATGACTGAATGAGAAACCAAACCACCATGCATGGTTTTTTTCCCCTAGTCCCACTAAATCATGACTGGGAAACCATAATATCAGCTTGAACAGATAAAGTGGAGTTAGTCTGTTTTCACCCCTTAACACCATTGTAACATTTCTTATGCATGTTGCAGGGCTGCATAGGGTACCAATGCAGCCCTGCAACATGCATAAGAAATGTTACAATGAGAAACCTGTTGTTAAATGTTAGAAACTTGTTGAAGCTCCACTTGTGTGTTTGGATAGCATTCTCACCCTCTTACTAAGCTCAAGAATGCTCCTGGAAATGAGATGAAACCTCTTAGTCAGGACCTTCCTGAGTGAATTAAGTAGGCCAGAGATTTTAACCCTTCTTAGGTTTTCAGTCTTTCTTCTGTCAGAACTAATTCTTGTTCCAAGTGCTCTGGCTGGGTTGTGTTAGCATTTCATCCTCCTCCTTGTGAAGTGGGCACAAATGTGATTTGGCTGCACTGGAAGGGCTACAGCTGCCAGCTATTTTCTTGGCCAAGACCTGAACAGGAAAAAGTAATGCTTCCTTGCAGCTTCATTGCCAGCTCTGCTGGCTTCTCTCAGCACAGCTGAGTGGAAGATGGCTACAAACCCCTACTGGAGCAAAACACTCAGTGTAAAAGTCCAAACAAGCCTTCCTCTCTGGAAAGGCCTTTTCCACCTGTGACAGGGCAAGGCTTGTTATGGTAAGTGTTGTTAGAATCCTGCCTAAACACAGTCTCCTTTAGAGAATCAACTCAAGTCATTTTTACAGACAGATATAAAGTTCAGACTTAGGGCAAAGGCTTCTTAGTCCAAGCCCTCCTGGCTTGCCACAACCCCTCTTGCAGTCTCTGGTAAGCCCCAGTCTCTCAATAGTCCCAAGACTCCTGGATCAGGCAAACTCCCCTCGCCTCTGCAAGCCTCAGCATAGGCATATACAGTCTCTGTATCTCAAGCCCCAGCCACTCTCAGCCTTTTGGCAGGCTACTCACTGTCCAGCTGTAGTCCTTTAGACAGGGCTCCCTTCTAGCTCCTTGCCTTCTTCGTAGCTTCCCACACTCTTCAGCCTCCTGGCTGCTTCCTTAGCAGTCTTTCCCCTTCTGAACCACAACCATACCTTTCCTCCAAGGAGAGCAGCTTGTCGACACCCCCCCCCCATTAATACGCAGAGACATTATCTGGATTTTAAACAGGCTGCACTCTTTATTAAATCAATCATCAAGCCAGTGGGTAATTGCACTAAGCAATCTGGGTCCAGTATGCTAGCTAATTTTCAACTGTATTAACTAAGGCACTGTCCAGTGCATGCTGTGCCTGGCATTACCTGGGTATCATCTCCCCATCTCTTAAGGAGATGACTCTCTAAATTTCCTATAGCCTTACCTAATTATCCTACTATCACATACTGGACCCCTGCAGAGTGCGACAGAACTTTGACCCAATTCAACTTCCATCAAAGAATTCTGTTCTGACATCACATTGTTCCATTTGTTGTCAAATTATCCAAATTATCTAACTCTTCCTTTGAAATTCCCTATTTATTATGCCAATTAACCTCATCATGTGCTTATTTTCTATGAAAATATATTCCAATTACTTAATTTCCTTATCATTCGAATTATTCCAATCATGGTCCTATTTAACCTACTCCACACTGTGAAGGAAGCAAAAACAGCGATCCTTATCAAGAAGGCTGCTCGCTCAAATTCCTCCTTGATTCCATAATGGCAACCAGATTTAAACCCACAGTGCTAGAGGGGAGGTGGGTGGGGCTGACTGTTTGACCTCCCACTCTGGAATGCTGCAATCTTGCAGCTCACANCACCCCCCTCCCCCCAGCCAGTAAGACACCCCAGTGCAAACCCAAAACCTGATTTCTTTTACATCAGCTTGGGAAAACAAAAAAAACCTCACAGGCAGGAAGCCACCCCCAATGCATGCTGAGTGAGGAGGATTTAATTGGAAACCATGCAAGGATTAGTCCCACTAAACGACTGTGATTAAAACCCCAAACCAGAGAGTTCTTTTTACATCACTTTTAGGGATTGAAATGCAAACCGTTACCAAGGAAAATTTCTCCCATTAAGCTGTGACCAGAGTTAAAACCCCAAAACACCGATTTCATTCACATCAGCTTATAGTTAAACCCAAAACACAGGCAGAGTAAGAATGTAAGAGAGACTGATCCCAGTACGTATTGCTGCTGAGTGATGGTGAGGACTGAATGAAAAACCAAACCACCATGCAGGATTCACATCAAGCTTAAAAAACAAACGGGCATTGCAAACCATGCAGGATTAGTAGCATTAAACCACTGATTAAAACCCAAAGCCACAGTTCTTTTTATATCAGAGTAAGGATTGAAAAAAATACATAGATTTCATTCACATCAAGCTTACAATAAACCCAAAATACAGGCAGAGTAAGACTGTAAGAGACACTGATCACCAGTACATGCTGTGTGATGATGACTGAATGAGAAACCAAACCACCATGCATGGTTTTTTTCCCCTAGTCCCACTAAATCATGACTGGGAAACCACAATATCAGCTTGAACAGATAAAGTGGAGTTAGTCTGTTTTCACCCCTTAACACCATTGTAACATTTCTTATGCATGTTGCAGGGCTGCATAGGGTACCAATGCAGCCCTGCAACATGCATAAGAAATGTTACAATGAGAAACCTGTTGTTAAATGTTAGAAACTTGTTGAAGCTCCACTTGTGTGTTTGGATAGCATTCTCACCCTCTTACTAAGCTCAAGAATGCTCCTGGAAATGAGATGAAACCTCTTAGTCAGGACCTTCCTGAGTGAATTAAGTAGGCCAGAGATTTTAACCCTTCTTAGGTTTTCAGTCTTTCTTCTGTCAGAACTAATTCTTGTTCCAAGTGCTCTGGCTGGGTTGTGTTAGCATTTCATCCTCCTCCTTGTGAAGTGGGCACAAATGTGATTTGGCTGCACTGGAAGGGCTACAGCTGCCAGCTATTTTCTTGGCCAAGACCTGAACAGGAAAAAGTAATGCTTCCTTGCAGCTTCATTGCCAGCTCTGCTGGCTTCTCTCAGCACAGCTGAGTGGAAGATGGCTACAAACCCCTACTGGAGCAAAACACTCAGTGTAAAAGTCCAAACAAGCCTTCCTCTCTGGAAAGGCCTTTTCCACCTGTGACAGGGCAAGGCTTGTTATGGTAAGTGTTGTTAGAATCCTGCCTAAACACAGTCTCCTTTAGAGAATCAACTCAAGTCATTTTTACAGACAGATATAAAGTTCAGACTTAGGGCAAAGGCTTCTTAGTCCAAGCCCTCCTGGCTTGCCACAACCCCTCTTGCAGTCTCTGGTAAGCCCCAGTCTCTCAATAGTCCCAAGACTCCTGGATCAGGCAAACTCCCCTCGCCTCTGCAAGCCTCAGCATAGGCATATACAGTCTCTGTATCTCAAGCCCCAGCCACTCTCAGCCTTTTGGCAGGCTACTCACTGTCCAGCTGTAGTCCTTTAGACAGGGCTCCCTTCTAGCTCCTTGCCTTCTTCGTAGCTTCCCACACTCTTCAGCCTCCTGGCTGCTTCCTTAGCAGTCTTTCCCCTTCTGAACCACAACCATACCTTTCCTCCAAGGAGAGCAGCTTGTCGACACCCCCCCCCCATTAATACGCAGAGACATTATCTGGATTTTAAACAGGCTGCACTCTTTATTAAATCAATCATCAAGCCAGTGGGTAATTGCACTAAGCAATCTGGGTCCAGTATGCTAGCTAATTTTCAACTGTATTAACTAAGGCACTGTCCAGTGCATGCTGTGCCTGGCATTACCTGGGTATCATCTCCCCATCTCTTAAGGAGATGACTCTCTAAATTTCCTATAGCCTTACCTAATTATCCTACTATCACATACTGGACCCCTACCATAAAGGGGTAGTCGTAAACAAACTACCCCGACACCCACGGCCTAACACCAAGCAAGGACTGCAGATGTCCAGCCAACCCTGCCAAATACATCTCATTGCCCGTCGGGGATAAGTGCACCCCATCGCCTTGATACAGTTCAGGCCTCATGTGCACAATGCCAGGATGCCAGATTGTGATACCTCCTAGTCCTCGTATCCATTTCTCTATTTCCCTATTAATATTCTTTCTAACTTTATCAACTTTGCCAGGGGAACGTGCCCCACCCCATTATAACCTGGGTATTAAACTAGTCCAAACCAGTTGAGCCTGTGGGAACCAATTTCTAACAGTTAATCAGTCCCTTTTTATACTTATTATCAAGTTCACCCCTTTTCTGGTGGGAATATCATTTTCACCCAAATGAATAATTTCTGTCTGTGGAGCTGGCTTATCCCCCAGCCCCTGCAATGTGGGCAACAACTGTTGCCAACGCATCCCGCTCTTTCCGATCCACGAGGTCCTGGCCCTCTCTGACAAACCCAGCTGGACACCCCCGGGGGTGCTTGCAGCTGCACTGCTCGCCCAACGCACCAGGCTGTGTCCCACGATCCACACCACTCTTCTGTTAGCCTTGGAGGTATTGCACCCTGGTAAAACAAATCATGTTTAGTATGCTGAAGGTCTCACATACTTCTTATAAGCTCTTGACCTCCATCTGCCCACCGCCTTAATTGCCTTCTCAGCTAACCCTGCCACCGCTGCTGTCGTGGCAGCTCCTATCAGGAACGAATGGGACCCAAATGCCCCGGGGGGAGGCCTGTTCGTCCTAATGCAGATCTTAACACCGCTGAAAACTGGTAACAAGTCAACGGTGTACCACCCTTATGCATAAACAGCCTGCTTGGAAGGCGCGGCTGCATGTTCATGTATTTTTCCATCTGTACAACCGGGCAAATGGAATCCACCCCAGACTTATACAACTGCACCGTTTGGCCCTTCTTCTTCTGAACCATCTTGGAGTACCGCAGCCGCAACCTTAGTGAAACGCTGGATAACTCGAGGTCATCTACCTCCACTACCCTTCCAGTGTTATCTTTGCCTGATAGGGCCACGATCTCGCTGATCCTGAAGGCTCAAAAAAACGTTATTACGTTATTACAACGTTATTACAAAGGGAGCCAGAGACTCCACAAAATTCAGTAGGAACTTGGCTACTGAAGCAGTGAGATCACACAGTGATGATTAGTGGCATGAGACCCTCTGACAGAGCACTCTGGAGCTTTGCTAAAGGAATTTAAGATGGCAGTTTTGTTTTGATTTGAAAAACAATGGAACACATCATAAAGCACTTCAAGGGTTTTTTTGAAAGCTAAATAAAATCTTCCAAAAATTCACCTTCCTTCTCTACTGAGGAACCTGAAGATTACAGGCATACAGTACCCAGCAGCCTAACAGAGGCCTGGAAGCATAGAGGCCTGGAAGCACAACCTCTGTTGCTTGAGGTTATCCTAGTCTTCCCTGTATATTTCAACAGTTTTATGTCTAATGAATTTGTAATTGAGGCACGAGGAGCTGTTAAATGATGCTACTGTATCAAAGAAAATAACTTGTAAAACAAAGAGAAGCATGTCAGTTCTGTACTCGGTTCTCTAGTGACAGACTTTCTGGGCATCGTGCTTTGGGTGCTGTCTAGAAGAGACGAGCATTGATATCCCTCACATAAATGTGTCCTTTCGGTCTCATGACAGAGCAGGGCAATTTCATGATTCTGTGCTAGTTTTGCTTCTCAGCTTTGATTATCCAGTGCAGAGTGAAACAATCCTATTTGTTGCGTGTAAAGCTTAGATTCATAAAGGTAACCAGTGAAATAACATTTTAAATTGTATTCACATTTACTTTCCATTGACCTTCCATTGTAACCATGACAACAACCTTGTCAATGTGCAGAGTGAGATTTGGTGATATGTATCAGGAAGATAGACTGGATGAATATCTCTAAGCATTTAAGCATATACTACTGTGTATACACAGTAGTATATGCTTAAATGCTTAGAGATATTCATCCAGTCTATCTTCCTGATACATATCAACACACACACACACACACACACACACACATCTAGGCAGAGACGTGCTGCATCAGGACTGAGATGAACCCAGTCTCGACAAAACCAGGCTCTTCCAAGCCTGGGCCCAATATAACAGGATTCGCCCTGCAGAGTAACATAACTGAGGCATGTCAGGAAAAGGGCAAGAGAATGCCTTAACCCTGACCTCCACTCACTGGAGATCCATGATGTCATTGCATCACAGGGAGCCTGGGCCTCCTGCTCACAGGGAACCTGGCCCGAATCCAAAGGTCTTTGGTTAGAAAGGCTCCCAGCTGAGCCCAGCGGGACCAGTTGGGTCTGTAAAGTTTTATATCTGAGTCCCTGGGGATAAGCTGTCTAGATCTGGGGAGTTGGCACTGAATGACTGATGGCTGCTATTAGTGCTTCTTTATCCCAGATGTGTCTTATGTCCTTTGAAAGGAGCAGAAGAAACAAAGAGCTAGGTATGGGAGGTTGCACTTGAGTACACATCAGCTGCGGGGATCCCCACGAGCATGGAGAACCTCACATATTTCTGTTCTGTTTTTCAGGGGGAGTAACTCGGATGACTGTGTCCCTTGTGGTCATTATTTTTGAGCTTACTGGGGGGCTGGAGTATATTGTGCCTCTAATGGCTGCAGCCATGACCAGCAAGTGGGTGGCAGATGCAATTGGCCGGGAGGGTATCTATGATGCTCACATACGTCTCAATGGCTACCCCTTCCTGGAAGCCAAGGAGGAGTTCTCGCACAAGACTCTTGCAATGGATGTCATGAGGCCACGGCGGAGTGACCCTTCCCTGACTGTCCTCGCACAGGACAGCATGGCAGTGGAAGATGTAGAGGCCATAATCAACGAGACCACCTACTCTGGGTACCCAGTAGTGGTGTCGCGAGAGTCTCAGAGACTTGTCGGATTCGTCCTCAGACGAGATCTCATCATTTCCATTGGTGAGTGAACAAAGACAGAATGCTTGAATGGGAAGTGAGGTCCAGTCTACCAAGGAAAATTTAACTATATATGGCTTAAACTTAGACTTAGTTCAGCATTTCCAGTCTGCATCTTCCATGATCTGTGTGTTTGCAGTGTGGCTTTCCACATTTTATTTGTGTAACAATGAAAAAAATTGAGGCAGTAGTTCAGATGAACTCTTTTATTGGGCCAGCTACTGTTGATGAGAGTATAGGCCACACAAGGCTCTTCTTCAGGCATGAAAAAGGTCATAACTATAGATGGAACAAATGCAGGACTGTGTGTGTGTGTGTCTGATAGCAATCACTTGAGGGTGATGCTAGGAAAAAGGGTGTTAGCATTTTAAACATTTAAATACAGTGAGGGGAACTCAGTCAAATGATAAAAAAAATGTAAGCTTGGTGTTCACTAGCCTATTAACATTTTATGGGAATGTCAACAAGCATGTGGATAGGGGTGGTCCAGTTGATATAGTATATTTAGATTTTCAAAAAGCATTTGAGACAGTCCCCTGTCAGAGACTCTTGAACAAACTAAGTAGTCATGGGATAAGAGGAAGAGTCCTGTCATGGACTGGTAGCTGGTTAAAAGACAGGAAACAAAGGGTAGAAATAAATTGTCATTTTTCAGGTTGGAGAGACAGTGGTCAGTACTGAGACCAGTACTGTTTCACATATTCATTAATGCAGTTGACCATCACCTGCTGCAGCTGGACTACCCATCGTCCTCTAGCTCCCATTCAAAAGGAGCCCCTGCTCTACAGGCGGTGGGCGGTTGCCAAAAGTCAGTGCCAAAGGTGGTGGACATTTGCTGGGTGTTCATGGACCTGTTTGGGGGTGGAGGGTGGAGAGTTCGTTTCAATTTTTTTATGTGTTCTTAAATTATTTTTAGAGTTGGTTGGAATGTGGGAAGGGTGGTTGCGGGGGCGTGTGGAGAAATTGGTTGGGTAGCATGAGGGTGGAAGGTGTAACTTTGGTGTAGGAGTGAGGGCTTGGTGGGGTGGGAGAAGGGGGTATGGGTTTAGGGGGCTCAGGGCTGTGGGGGTGGATATGCCACAACCCCCTGGTGAGAGAGGGGAGTATGGGCACAAGTGGGGTATGTGTGAAATACTGTGCTGCATCCACCGTGAACAGGAGTATGGGCATAGGGGGTTTGGAAGGGTTTGGGGTGGGGGTTCCACAACCCCCCTGAGAGAGGGGGGTATGGGCAGGGGTGGGATTCCCTGCTTGCCTCCCTGGCCAACTTTTTTCCTGGGATGTCTGGCCTCTTGTGGAACTGGGGGAGTGGGGATTTCCATGGAGAGGTTTACCAGGGCAGCTGTGAAACCAACTGGGTTTGTTTCACTTGTTCCTGGCTGAGAGAACCCAGAGGATGGTGATGGGCATTGGCTCATTGTCCCATTATTAATAGACATTTATAAAGCGCCAGTCGTATGACCTGGTGCTATACAGAACACAGAACTAGACGCGGTCCCTGCCTGTGGCTTACAATCTAAAAGACAAAAGGGGGGAGACAGGGAGAGGGGACAGTGGGAGAGACATGGGAGAAGACAAACATTCAAGCGGATGCGAAATCTCAGGTGCGTATGCTTGGCTTGGTTACAAAGAGGTTGGTAGCAGCAGTCCCATCTGAGGCCCCTGGGTAAGATCGTTCAGAGATTTGGAGTGAAGTGCGATCAATATGCTGATGACACCCAGCTCTCTCTCTCTTTTTCACTCAAGCCAGGTTCTGCAGTCTCGGTGCTTACCCAGTTTCTGGCTGCCATTGGGGACTGGATGTGGGCAAGTCTATTGAAGCTGAATCCAGACAAGATCATGGTGGTGATAGTTGGCTGGCTGTGTGAGCTGGGAGATATAGGGATCCTTGTTATTGATGGGGTCTGGCCTCCCTTGGTCACTTAGGTTCGCAGCCTTGGAGTGCTCTTGGATCCACTGCTGTGCCAGGAGTGCCGTAACCTTGAAGCTGCACTTCTGCAGTGCACGTTATGTGAGGCTGCCCTTGAAGACCATATGGAAGATGCAATTGGTAGAAAACGTGGTGGCCCGCCTTCTGTCAGCAATGGGTCACCAGGAACAAATTATGCTGGTCACTCCAGGCATGATTCAAGTTGCTGGCTTTAACCTGTAAAGCCCCAAATGGCTTGGTCCCCGGGTATCTGAAAAACCGCCTCTTCCCTCATGTTCCTTCGCAGCCTCTGAGGTCAGCCAGGGGTGGCCTCCTGAAGGTGCCATTTTTCTGAGATGTCTTTACAACTAGGGAGAGTAGGGAGGTGTTCTCAGTGGCTGTCCCACAATTATGGAACTCCCTCCCCCTGGAGGTCTGTCTAAGCCTGAGCCTGTTCATCTTCTGGAAACAATGTAAGACTTTTCTATTTGACCAGACATTTGGCAGGCAGGGATTAGGTAGGGTGTGTACTGGAAGGGTTGGGGTGGGGTGTTACGTGGATTTTTTCTTATTACTATTGTTGTTGGTTTTTAATGATTTTTAATACTGTTTTTATTATTGTGAGCCACTCTGATCTTCTGTGAGAAGGGAGACATATAAATTTATTTATTTATCCCACCCTTCCCTAAAGAAGGCTTAGGGCAGCTTACAACATATATAAAAACATTTTTAAAACAATCAATAAAACTGTTAAAATACAAAAACAACCCCCAAAACCCCCATTCCTCCCACAATGGTCTCATATACACGTTGAACAAGAGGAGAGACAGAATGACCCTGAAGGACCCCACAGGAGAGGTACTGACCACACCATCAGCACTAGGACTGAAACTAGAAACAGTTCGCTTCTCATGAGAATTTTCGAGAAAACAAAAACTGGAATCAAGAACTCTGAGATCTCGCCTCACATGAATTCTTGATATTATCAGCTTTAAAAAATGCCAGTATACCAATGATCCAGTATACCAATGATCACCAGACACTTACCCTGCGTTGGTGTTCCTCCCCAAGTCCTGCTCTCCGCTGTTTTCCTCTTCCACGCTCTTTCTGCAGCCAAACATCACTTGAGGCTTCCCGCCTCACAGATGATGATCAAAGCTGCAGCACCGCTTGTAGAAGTCCCTTCATGCTGCTTTGGATTCTGGCAGTCTTTTGCTCCTTAGGGACATGGCTTCCTTCTCCTTCCCAAGACAGGCACTGCTTCGATTTTCCACTGTACTGTCACCCCTTGACATCTCTTGACTCCCCTGCCAGCTATCAGCCAGTCCCTAACCTTCCCTTTTTAGGGAAGGTTGTTGAAACGGTGATGGCTCAGCAGCTTCAGGGGCATATGGATCGGGTCGGTTTTCTGGATCCCTCGCAGTCCGGCTTTTGCCCTGGGTTTGGCGCTGAGACTGCGCTTGTGGCTTTGGTCGATGACCTGTGCCATGAATTAGATCAGGGCAGATCATCTCCTTTGATCTTACTAGAACTGTTGGCTGCTTTAGATACCGTTGACCATGAGATGTTGGTGGCTCGTTTGAGGGACCAGGCTGGGATGGGAGGAGCTGTTCTTGAATGGTTTCGCTCATTCCTGGCTGGGAGAAGTCAGCGGGTGGTCCTAGCGGAATGTTCATCATCTCCCCGAAACCTTACGTGTGGAGTCCTACAGGGTTCTATTCTGTCCCCTCTCCTGTTCAACATGTTTATGCAGCCATTAGGTGAGTTTGTGAGATGGTTCGGCGTACATTGTCACCAGTATACCAATGATACACAGCTTTACTTGTCCTTTTCTGCAGACCCAGACCCGGCAGTCTCGGTGCTTACCGTTTGGCGGTGGGGGGGGGGATTGGATGAGAGCGAGCCATCTGAAGTGGAATCCTGACAAGATGGAGGTGATGCTGGTGGGGAAGGCTGAGGGGTGGGGGCTCCTGTCATCGACAGGGTCTGCCCCCCTTTAGCCACCCAGGTTTGTAGTCTGGGGGTTCTTCTCGACTCTCAGCTCCGTCTGGATTCCCAGGTGGTAGCTGTGGCAGGGAGCGCCTTTCGCCAATTGCACCTGGTACGTCGGCTACGGCCGTATGTTTGACTCCAACCTGGCCACCATCATCCATAGTTTCAGCACCTCGAGATTGGACTACTGTAACACACTCTACGTGGGGCTACCCCTGGTGACAGTTCGAAGACTGTAGCTGGTGCAGAATGCGGCAACCTGTCTTCTAATGAGGATGGGTTAGAAGATCTGTCTTCTAACGAGTTGCTTCTCTAGGACAGTGGTTTCTAACCCGTGTGCAAGGACCACAAGCTATCGGGGGAAGGACTGAAAAGTTAGGCAACTTACAGATGCTCAGTGAGTCATGGTCCTTCAACTGTAATAAAATATTAAATATTTTACTTCATATCTTGGATATAATGGATAACTTGGATATAATGGATTCCAATTAATATTGGCTTAATTTTGTCTTTGACATGGAAAAATGGTTTTCAGTGTTCAGTTCAAGAGCATGTCACTGTTGTGCGTATTGATGACTATCAGTGTGATATGAAAGCACTGTTGAAGCATAGCTGTGCCGGAGCCTAAAAATGTTTGGGAGCCTCTGCTCTAGGAACTGATGCCTAGACTCTTCTTTAGTTTGTAACAATTTGGGGTATCCCCTGCCCCCTTCCCCACTTTTATTTTTTTATGTTAAAGAATGGCCTGGTTTGCTAGTTCTGTTTGTGGTTAGCTCTATTACCAGAAACACTGACATTGTGATGTAACAGACTGGGTACTAACAAGACTGGGAGCCAGTTACTTGTGTGCTCAGTTCCTTCCTCTAAGATCCCGTGAGACACTGGAGAAGTCACTTTGGGCCTGACTTCTCCAGAGGAAGACTTTGACAATGTCACAAACATATCACCCACACTGATGGTCACTCTCTTGATCTTGTGTTCTCTAGGAACTGCTCTGTCTCTGATCTCTCCTTCGAACTCCATCCCATCTCTGACGATTTCCTTGCCTCCTTCAATCTCTCCCGCTGCTCCCCCTCCTCTTCCCTATCTCCCCATCCCTTCCACGATCTGCAAGCCATTGTACCCCAGGACTTTGCCTCCTCCTTCTCTCCTCTTCTCCCCTCAGTTGTGTCCTCCTCCCCCGATTCTTCCATCTCAGCCTTCAACTCCTCTCTCGTCTCCACCCTCGACTCCCTTGCCCCCCCTCTCCTCCCACCCGGCTCACTCCTGTAACCCTCACCCTTGGCTCACCCCCACCATTCGCCATCTCCGCTCCTGCACCCGGACTGCTGAACACCTCTGGCGTAAATCCCACTTCCATGCTGACTTACTCCACTTTAAATTCTGCCTCTCATCGCTCAAATCTGCTATCTCCCCCGCTAGACAGCAGTACTATGCCTCCCACATTGAGTCCTGCTCCTGGGACCGTCGCCACCTCTTTTCCACCTTTGACTCCCTTCTCAACCCCCTCGTCCTCCTCCCCCCTCATCTCTCTCCGCTCAGGATCTTGCTCTCTTTTTTACCTCTTAAGATTGACAAGATCTGTCTGGATATCACTTCCAAGTCTTCTTCCCCTACTACTCCACCCACCCCCCCTCTACTGTCCTCCTTCCCTCCCGCCTCCCTTGAGGAAGTCTTCTCCCTGTTCTCCTCCAACCCCTACACTTGCCCCCTGGACCCCATTCCTTCCCACCTACTGACCTCCATTACCTCCACTGACGCCCCTCCCCTCCTGCATATCATCAACCTCTCCCTCTCTACCAGCTCCTTCCCCTCTGCCTTTAAACACGCCACTGTCTCCCCCATCCTCAAAAAGTCCACGCTGGATCCCTCTGAACCCTCTAATTATTCTCCTGTCTCGCTCCTCCCTTTTGTTTCCAAGCTCCTTGAACGGGTTGTCTACTCCCATTGCCTCGACCACCTCTCTGCCAACTCCTCCCCTGACCCCCTCCAATCTGACTTTCACCCCCTTCACTCCACTGAAACCGCTCTTGCTAAGATCACAAACGATCTTCTTGTGGCCAAATCCAACTGCCTTTACTCTGGTTTTGTCCTCCTTGATTTCTCTGCTGCCTTTGACACTGTTGACCACTTGCTTCTGCTTGAATCACTCCACTCCCTTGGATTCCGGGACTCTGTCCTTGACTGGTTCTCCTCCTACCTTTCTGACCGCTCCTTCAATGTATCTCTTCCTAATTCCTTCCCCTCCTCCTCCCTACCCCTCTCGGTCGGGGTTCCCCAAGGCTCCGTCCTTGGCCCTCTGCTCTTCTTTATCTACGCCCAATCCCTAGGCAAACTCATTGCCTCCCACGGTTTCCAATACCACCTATACACTGACGACACTCAATTCTATCTCTTCACTCCCTCTCCCCCTCTGTTCAAGCTCGTCTCACCAACTGTGTCTCCGATATCTCCGCCTGGATGTCTCAACGCCAGCTCAAACTGAACATGGCGAAAACTGAACTCCTTATCTTCCCTCCCAATCCTTCCTCTCCCTCTTCCCTGTCAATTGCCATTTATGGGGTTTCCATCGTCCCTGTCCCCCAAGCTCATAGCTTGGGCTTCATCTTCGACTCGCACCTCACCTTCAAACCCTACATTGACTCCGTGGCCAAATCCTGCCGCTTCTCCCTCCACAACATTGCCAAGATCCGCCCTTTTCTGTCTGTCTCCTCTGCCAAAACTCTCATCCACGCCTTAGTCATCTCACGCCTCGACTATTGTAACCTCCTCCTCGCTCGCCTTCCCCGCTCCCACCTCTCTTCCCACATCTCTGTTCAAAACTCTGCTTCCAGGATCATCCACCTAGCCCGTCGCGTTGACCACGTCCAGCCTCCTCTCTCCGCTGGCTTCCTCTTCCCGAACAAATTCTGCACAAGCTCCTCCTCTTCACCTACAAAGCCCTTCACAACCTCACTCCCTACTACCTCTCTGCCCTGATCTTCCTCCGAAACCCTGGCCGTGCACTCCACGCCTCTTCCATCCCCTCCCTCACCCTCCCACGCCTCCCCTGCTCCCACAACTGCCTTCGTCCCTTTTCCCTCGCTGCCCCGCACACCTGGAACTCCCTCCCTGCCCTCGTCCGCCTTGCCCCCACCCTCCACGCCATCAAGTCCCTTCTCAAAACCCATCTCTTCCACTCCGCCCTTCCTAACTCCTGCAAAGCATCCCCACCCAGGATTATCACCCACCTCGTATCTGCATACTCCCAATTACTGTAACCAAGCCAAGAACGTGTACCTGAGCTTTCGCATCCTCATGAAAGTTGCATCCCTTGTCCCTCCCTCTGTTCCCCCTTCCCTGTCTCCCCTCCCCCTGTCTTTAGGTTGTAAGCTCTCAGGCAGGGACCATGTCTGTCTTATTCTTTGTAAAGTGCCAGGTACATTGTTGGTGCTATATAAATGCTTATAATAATAATAACAACAATAATGGGTCGTCACGAGCACATTTCACCAGTGCTCCGTTCTCTGCACTGGCTGCCTATTGTCTTCCGGGCTCGATTCAAGGTGTTGGTAATGACCTTTAAAGCCCTAAACGGTCTGGGCCTCGCCTACCTGCAGAACCACCTCATGCCCCAGACCATGGTATGACCCTTGAGGTTGTGCGGGGATGCCCGACTCGAAGTCCCCCAGGTTTCCCGGGTGGTGACGATGGGGAGGGCGTTGTTGGTGGCTGCACCTAGACTGTGAAATTCCCTTCTGATGGAGGCCCGCTTGGCCCCGGACCTCCCCTCCTTTCGGAGACAATGTAAGAGCTGGCTGTTCCGTCAGGCCTTTGGGGAGGGAGACCTGGGGGGGGTGGGTTGTTTTCTGCTCTTTTTGATATTTTATGGTTTTAATAAGTTTTAGCTGGTATTTTTGTTTTGTATTATTTAATATGTTTTAACTTATTGTGAGCTGCTCTAAGTTGCCTGTGGGGAAGTGTAGCGGGATAAAAATATAAGGAATAAATAATCTTGCACGACTAGATGAATGGGCAATAAAATGGCAAATGAAATTCAGTGTTGAAAAGTGCAAGTTGATGTACATAGGGAAAAATAATCCTTGCTACACATACACGATGCTAGGTTCAAATTTGGATGTAACCACTCAAGAAGAGGATCTTGGAGTCATTGTGTACAGTTCCTTGACGGCATGTGTTTAGTGTGTGATGTCTCATCTCAAGAAAGATATAATAGAATGGAAAAGGTTTAGAGAAGGGCAATGAGGATGATGGAAGGGATGGACTGAATTCCATATTCCATGCTCAAAAGACCTCCCAGTTTAAGTCGGTAGTTGAGGCTCTTACAAATTCAACTATGGACCAAAAAGTATGGAAACTGTTAGTTAAGACTCCCACTTTAACTTGCACACCATCTAAGCAGTAAAGAGAGACGTTGTACAGTCTCACATATAGTGCTCGCTTCCAACTTAGCCTCCATGAACCCATGCTTTTTCCTTGGTCTTTCAGCCCCAGTCGTCTTCCTGTGCAGTTTGGGGCAACACTGGAGCTGCCAATTGCAGGGGCTGCCCCTTGATGTTCTGCTTTCTGTCTTTGCTTTTATTTGAGAGCCAGTGTGGTGTAGTGGCTAAGTGCTCAGTACTTGGACTGGGAGGTAAGTGGAGGTCCCTGGTTCTAGTCTTACTGGGTGACCTTGGGCCAGTCACGTTATTCTCTCAGCCTAACCTACCTCACAGGGGTGTTGTGAGGATTAAAAATTGTGTTAAATTGTTGTTTGTAAAATGCTCCGAGTGCCATGACAGGGGGGTGCTATATAAAAGGTGATGATGATGATTATTGTTTATTTATTATTTGGGTGCGGGCAACAGCAGAAGTCAGTATTTGTGGGGCCTGCATGCGGGGGAACAGGTTTGGATGTGGGATGTGTCTAGAGAGACAATCCAGTCTCCCCAGTTGCCTACAGTCCTCCCTGTGGAGGGTCAGTGGGGAGGGGTATGTCAGCGGCAGGGGTCCTATTCCTGCCTCATTATGCCCCTGGTTGCCACCTCTCTGGGTTTTGAGCCAAAGTTTCTAGGCTCCAAGAGAAAGGGGCCCTGAAGTCTTCCCATTTGCCCGCACCCCTCCCTCCCCTCATAAACCCCCAAACACTATATTTCCCCATTCATCTCATCCCCTAAAATGGGGGAGGAAGGTGGTATGTGGGGATTAATGGGGGAGATGGGAATGTGGGGGCTCGGGAAGAGTGGGAGAGGAAGGGGGTGTTTGGGGGAGACAGGAATGTAGGAGGCTGGAGGTCAGTGGGGGAGGGAGGGTGTGTGGATGGGGCTGGGGGAGGATTGGGGCTGAAAGACCAAGGGAAAGTGTGGGTGCATGGAGGCTAAGTTGGAAGCGAGCACAACATGCGAGACTGTACAATATCGTTACTGCTTACATGGTGCGCAAGTTAAGGCAGGAGCCTTAACTAACAATTTCCATGTTTTTTGGTGCATAAACTACCGTCTTAAGAGGTTTTTTGAACATGGAATTTCCTTGCGTTTTTATAGTGCTATGCACTACATTCCGTCAGGTGCTGCGCTACCAACTTGAGTTTCATTACATAATCATAACAGTGACGTTTTAGGATTTGAAACCCCAAACTGTCCAGAAAGTCTTTCTTCTCTGAAAGGGAAATTTTCTCTTGTAAAGTTCTCCACTTGTACTGTCTGCCCGCCCCCCCCCCCCGCTGGACTAGATCAAAGCCTGCCTCAGTCTGCCTTCTGCTCATGCCACGCTGCCTGTCTGCCCGCCCCCCCCCCCAAAAAAAAGGATTTTTAAATTATTATTGTTTACAGGCCATGGGCCAGGGAGTGCCAGCAAGATTATCTGTCTTACCATAAAGACATACAAAGGGGAGGGGGGAAAGGTGCACATTCCTTGGAAAGAGCAAAAAGAGAAGAGGAAAAGGGAGTGCGAGGTGAAGGGTGGGAAGCAATGAGGGTAAAGATACAAGGGAGGAGGAGGTGGGGAGGTTAAGAGGGAGGAAGGAAGAAAAATGGTATAGGGGCTGGGTGAGGGAGGGGTGTGGGCAACTGGGAAGAATGGGAGAGGGAAGAGGTGGTTGGGGTGAATGGGGTAGGGGTGTGTGGCAGGACTTCGGATGAGTGGGGAAGGGTGGGGTGAATAGGGAGGGAAGGGGTTTGGGAGTTAATTGAGGGAATGGGTGTGGGGTTGGGTGCATGGGGAAGGAGTGTTTGAAGGGTAATGAGGAGATGGGTAGGGTTCTGGGGGTCAGTGGGGAAGAAGAGGGGGTTGGTGGTTAATGTGGGGGATGAATTAGGGGTCTGGGGATGAGAGGGGGCAGAAGGAGGTTTGGTGGTTAACAGGGGAGACGGATGTGAGGGATCGGGGTTAGTGGGGGGAGGGAGGGTGTGTTGAGGGGCTAATGGAGAAGTGAGGGGATTAATGGGGTGATCTGGTCCCCAGTTCCATGTGATTTTTAGTAGGGACCATCCCACTCCCCAGTCCCATCCTTTTCCTGATGTTGGTTGGGTGAACGTGGTATGCAAGGGGTTTGTCCCAGATTCCTCCCAGCTGGATCAGAAGAATGTTTCTCTTCCCAGGAACCCAAACACAATCTCCCGTCCCCCACCCCATCTCTCACCTTAAGCCTCCTTGTCCCATCTCTCCACTCGCAAACCCACTTCAGCACAGCATCCACTTTAAGCAACCTGACACCCTTCCCTTCTGTAGTGTGCTTGGGACAATATGCGCTGCCCCTTGAGACTCTTAAGTATCCATAGTATTGCCAGCAGTGGGATATTCCCTAGCAGGGGGGCTGACACCATGGCAGGCTGACATCATGATGTTGTACCCAGACAGTTAAACAGGGAGGCTGCAGCATTCCAGCCATAGGATAACATGGGGACTTCAACACTTCCCAACTCAAAAACTAACGAACATATTGACAAACTAAACAGAAAAGTGGACATAGGACCAGACAACTCAATTTTCTTACACATCTCCATACGCTATGACATAACCATCACAATGAAACCCTTGCCAAATTAAAAGAAAAAGCCCCTTTTCCTATCCTGTTTAAACGGCTGCAACTTTCTTGTTTCCCAACTGATTTGCTTCAAACTTGGACACATTCCCCTTCCCTTACCCAAAAGACCCTCCAGGCCAAATTACAAACTAATAGGAGTCACCATCTCAGGTTTATAAGCAATAGAATTTTCAAGATTTTAAGGCAGCTTGCGCCTCACCTTTCTTTCTTTTATTTCTATTTATTTATTTATTTATTTAAGCTTATATCCCGCTCTTCCCCCCTCAACGGCTCAGAGCGGCTTAGCTATAAAGGCACTCCCGCACCTCGATAATGGGGAGAAACTCAACAGGTTAGGGTTGTTTAGCTTGGAGAAGAGGCAGTTAAGGTATGATAGAAGTTTACAAAATCATGAGTGTCCTGGAGCAAGTAAATAGGAAACTGTTGTTTGCCCTTTTTCACAGTAGGAGAACAAGGGGACACTGAAGTTAAATGGCAGCAGATTTAAAACAAACAAAATAAAGTACTTTTTCACTCAGTGGACAATACTGAGTTGTGTAACTCATTGCCAAAGGAGGCTGTGGAAGCCAGCAGCATAACTAGCTTCAAATGGAAATTCGACAAATTCTTAGATAATAGAGCCATAAATGCGTACTAGTTGAGGCTTAAACCCCTGGCTACCAGTAGTTGAGAGTGGTTAGGAGGAGATAGGTCACACCGCCATGACCTACACATGTACTTCTCGTGAGCTACAGAGCTGGCCACTGTCGGAGACAGAATGCTGGGCTAGATGTACCACTGGTCCGACTCGGTATGCCGCCACTTATGTTCTTGGATAATAGCAAGCCCTTGGGGGGGGGGAGAGATGCTGTAGGAAAAGGTGATTAGTATTGCAAAACAATTAATTTTTCTATGAAGGGAATATAGCCAGTTGTAGGTGTCAGAAGAGGCTGTCTGTAATGCATATCTATAATGGCTTATAAACCCCAGATATTTCTTTAGCGAGTTATTTCTTTGAGTCCAATAAAGTTATCGGACCTCTGACTCCCACACCTCCAACTTTCAGACCAGCCAATCCCCGTGCATATTTGGGCTGCACATTCCCCCCGCCCGCAGCCCAAATATGTCCAGGGGGGCCATGTCTGAAAGTGACCTTAGTTGGAATAAATTAACTACTGAATAAACTGCATCCTGTAGTCCATGATTCATATAATGCCCCTTGTTGTTAACTGTCTTAACTAGATTGTAAGCTCCTTGAAGCAGGGACCATCCTTGATGTTATGTGTATCTGCACAGTACTACGTATGACTGGTAGTGCTGTAATAATATGTAGTTAGTAGCAGTAGTAGTAGTTATGAATTTTAGTTCCCAGGTCTCTCTTCGTGGTGGTGTGCAGGTTCCCAAACCACAAAAGGCAGCTATTTTTAATGCATAGATTAAAAAAACAGAGTTTGAAATGTGACCAGTAAGAGAGAGAAATAGTTATTTTATTGACTGACTTCAATTTTACAACTTATCTCTAACGTCGCTGGAGTCGTGCTAGTGCCTTATAGTAAAGAAAAAAGGTAATTTGAGATATTCAGCTCCTCAGGCTTGAATAGATAAGAAAAAGCTAACCTGGCATGAATGGCGGGTGGACGGGAAGATAAGTGTAAATGTGCATCTGTAAAACCTCTGTGTTGTAAATGTGTTGGCTTCATAATCAGGCTTTTCTCTTTCACTCAGAAAATGCCCGGAAGAAGCAGGATGGGATTGTGAGCAGTTCAGTTATTTATTTCACTGACCACTCTCCTCCGCTGCCACCCAGTTCGCCGTCCATGTTGAAGCTCAGGAGCATCTTGGATCTTAGTCCTTTCACCGTGACAGACCAAACCCCCATGGAGATTGTGGTGGACATTTTCCGCAAGTTGGGGCTCCGACAGTGCCTTGTCACACACAATGGGTGAGGATATTGTTCTGGCTTTTGTGGGGGGGAGGGGGACTGCAGGGCAGGGTATGTGGCAGGGTAGAACTGAATCTGTAACATTAGTTGCCTGTATATCAGATAGCTACACCCTGCTCTTCCATAAACAGTGTAAATCCAGTTGTGCCACATTTATACCAGTTTAACAAATCAGAATTCGGCTGTGTTCCCATAAGCAGGGAACAGCCTTGAGCATAGCCACAAGTTAACAGCCCCTTCACCAGAATATCCAGGCATTCTAAGAAAGGTACGTTGGTCTTTTCATGGGGGACAGTCCTTAACAGCATTGGCACCTTTGGGGGAATGCAGTACAGGCTCTTCATTGCCATGCAGGGTAAATGATGCCTCAGTCAGAAAGACTGAGGTAGATTGTGTTTAGGACAGTGGAGCTTGCTGGTGTAATGACTGTGGTGAAGCTAAGCAGTTGGGTCATTTGGTGACATTGCAGCCAGTGGATGTAGTACCAGCTTTGATGTCAGAACTGCTGACTCCTAGAAGGATCAGAGGCAAAGTCCAGGAATGCTGACTCCTTTAGGGGGGGCGGTGTGTGTGTGTGTGTGTGTATATATATATAATGTGTGTTTATTATTATTATTATTAGCATTTTTATAGCGCCAGCGATGTACCTGATGCTTTACAGAGAACACGGTAGACACGGCCCTGCCCGAGAGCTCACAATCTAAAAACAGGGGGAGGGGAGACAGGGAAGGGGGAACAGAGGGAGAGATAAGGGATACAACATTCATGAGGATGCGAGAACTCAGGTACACTCTCTTGGCTTGGTTACAGTAAATTGGGAGTTTGCAGATAACAGGTGGGGGATAATCCTGGGTTGGGATGATTAGCAGGAGTTAGGAAGGGCAGAGCAGAAGAGGTGGGTTTTGAGGAGGGACTTGAAGGTACGAAGGGAGGGGGAAGGCGGATGTGGGCAGCAAGGGAGAAGGGACGAAGGTGGTTGGGGGAGCAGGGGACGCATGGGAGGGTGAGGGAGGGGATGGAAGAGGAACGGAATGCTCGAACAGGGGTTCGGAGGGAGATCAGGGCAGAGAGGTAGGGGGGAGCGAGGTTGTGAAGGGCTTTGTTGTAGGTGAAGATGAGGAGCTTGTGCAGAATACACTCTGGAAGGGGGAGCCAGTGGAGAGAGGAGAGCAGCGGTGTGTGTGTGTGTGTGTGTGTGTATGTGTATGTATATATTGCTGACTCCTTTAACTGTGGCTACAGAGCCAATGAAAGGGAGATGCTAGCATCTTCCTTTCATTGGCTCTGTAGCCAGCAGAGAACACCATTAGAGCGAATGGAGTTACAATGGAAGTGACTGTGTTCAGAGCCTGGCGCTGTCTTCAGAGTTTTCATGTAGGAAGCTGAAGATAATCCTGTTTTTCTACAAATTAACCAATTGCACTACATAATCTGAACAAAAGGAAGTATTTGGGGAGGACAGATCTAAAATGGTTTGGCCAAAGTTTCACACATAATTTTGGCTGCTGAATTTAAGAACCCCTTAGACTGGATTGTCGGATTGCTTACTCATCACTTTAAAGCAAGGGTGGGGAACCTTGAAAATTAGTACAAGCCCCACTGGCTGTGTAGGATTTGGGGGTGGGGGTACTGAAGGGGTGCACTGAAAATAGCAGAAAGATTGGTAGGGTCCTGATCATGGATTTATGCCCTGGATATATCCTTGAGTGTGTGTCCTCATCTCTGCTCCCTTTCCACTGAGCTCACTGTTTCATGCTTGAGGGTACGGATCCATGGGCCAGATTGAGGTGACGGAAAAGGGTTCAAATAAAAAATAGCCATTGGCCAGAGGTTCTCCATCCCTGCTTTCAGGGATATCAAGTTACCTCTTGTAGTAGGGACAAGATAGTGCCTGCCTGAATGGTGCAGGCGCACACAGAGTGGGATTGCACCTCAAGTTGGTGCTAATTGATGCATAGGCACCAGCTCAGAGGACAGAATGCTGGCCTCTGGGAGCCTACGTGGCTACGTTACAGCTGGACTGGGCGTGGCTAGGCCAGCCCTAATGCCTGAAAGGCAGGGCAGAGCCCTCAGTCTGAAGGAGATCACCAGTGAGGCAGGAGCCAGGAAGGGTTCTGCTTCAAACAAGGCTGAGAAGAGAGGCTACCAGGGAGAGGCAGGAACCAGGAAGGGCTCTGCCTCACAAGGGCTAAGGCATGGGAGACAGGTTCTTAACCTGGCTTCAGGAGGGACTTTGCCTGGCCAGAAGGGGCCTATGTGAGCAGGTACCCAAAGACTATGTATTGGACTGTATGGAACTACTGGTGACGGGTATTGAGCACTAAAGGGCACTTTTTGACGGAAGATTCCACGTGGGCTGGGTCAATAGCTCGAACAGATCCTGCAAGGACTCAACCCTCAAGACCTCACCCTGTTACAGTTCCACTTTACCCTGAAATCATTAGTCACTTCAGAAAATCCTAGCATTCATGACAAGTGTTTGTGTATCTTCCTGTTGGTATAGAAGGAATAATTCCTTCAAGTGCCCTTAATTGGGTGTGTTTTTCCCTCTTCCTCTGAAGCGGACATTGGGCAGTAATGGGAACAAGGTTCTTGACTCAAATAAACCGGTGGTTTGAACAGCAGTTCTGGATTCTAGACACTCCTCAGGGCCATGGAAGAGTTTTCTACTAACTCTCATGGATGGGGATTGCCCTGGAGAAATTGTCAAAGAGGAATATTGGGGATAGGGACCTCATGCAGCCTTATTAACCAATAACAACCTTATTTATTAACTTTTTCAGGAAACTGCTGGGAATCATTACCAAAAAGGATGTATTAAAACACATTGCACAAATGGCTAACCAAGACCCAGACTCCATCCTCTTCAATTAAAGCAAGCAACAATAAGGGTGAGGGTGGGTGTGGATAATGCAAAAGAAAAACTCTATAAAAGGCTGGATATTTCTCTTCTCTTTTTGTTGAGAGCGTGGCGCTGTCTTCAGAGTTTTCATGTAGGAAGCTGAAGATAATCCTGTTTTTCTACAAATTAACCAATTGCACTACATAATCTGTGGAAATTGATCTTCTCATTAGAAGAAAAGACTTCATTGTCCTTTTTGTGAAGTTGCATTGGAAAGATTTCATGAGAGTAAAAGAAACAGTTCTACAGAATAAACCTCTTCCTTTATTTTAACTCTTTTCTAACTAATGTGGGGAAGGGGAGAAAAGATGACCCTGTTTCAAATTCTTCAGAAGCCGAGAATGAGAAAGACGACAACTCTGGCATATGGTGCTCAGGTGACCCCCAAGAAAAATATTTAAGCAGCACAGATTCCCAGCTAGCTGCAATTGAAAGCAAGTGGTTTTTTTAAATTTTGTTTAGATTTAATCAACTAATTCTTATATGGTTTTGAGTGTTATATCTGAACTCACGGCAAGCCAATTTACCTTGGTATCCAGTGTCCAACCTAAGGGTGTCAACAAACGACACATTGCCACCCACAGAGGATTTTCATGTGAAACAATGACCCAATTTGGTGGGTGGACAATGGCCACTAACTAGAGCTGAAATGAGATTTTGCCAAAACAGGAAATCTTGCTAAAATCCTGGTTCCCAGTACCATCTCTGTTGAATCAAGAACCTCTTGGTAATATCTTGACCAACATTCTGTTTCTCAATTTACCGACTTCCTACTAACCGAGATCCCATTTACCACTTTGCCGTTTACAGCTTTGCCATCCATTTCAAATCCCGAGAGGTAATACCGATGCAATATCCCATTTCTTGCACTCTATTTCCCCCTGTATTTCCTTGTCACTCATTGGCTGGTCCACAGATTTCTTTACTAATCTGCAATCCAGTTGCAGATTGGTCAAAGCAAAGGGAATAACCTGGAACAAAAATTCTGATTGGAGGCACTGGAGGGGGAAGTTAAGGGGTGGGATATTCGCACAGTGGTTGGCTCAGAAATGCAGAAACAACAAATCCGTAAGTAAAACAGTACCCTCAGCAATGCAGTAAATGGTAAAGGAACAGTATGCAGTAAACAATGAGCAGAAAGTCAGTAACTTGGGACAGTATCTTGCAGTATCGTGAGAATTGAGTGATCTTATTGGGAAGCAGTTGGCAAATCAATGGTGGCTCCCGATACGGCGAAATTTCTTACAAGCTGTTCATTTCTGTCCTACCACTAACCAAACTGAGATGGAATGCAGGAAGGGTGGGTTGGAAGCTGTGGTACAGAGCGAATCCCTCCGTACCACAGTCTCTTCTCAGGGGCACACTCCCCTCTCATAGCTGCTATCGGGGAGCCCCCCCCCAAGGGACTGGCAAAGGAGAGACCACCACCCCCTTGCACTTCGAAATCCTCCACCAGTGGAAGGGTGGAGGTGGTGGTCTCTCTCCTCAATTGGTGGAGGAGCTAATACAGTTAGGGAGAAGAGGGTGCTTTCTCCTCTTCCAGCTGCTGGGGAGTCCCCCCTGCAACTGGAAGAGGTGAATGCACCCCCAGCTGCTTGTGATGGCACCCCATTCCTTTAGCTGTTTTTGATGCGACCTGGGGACAGCGCCAGGATCCGTGATCTCAGAGCTGGCCTGCCATTTCTGATGCGACCCCAGGGCAGCTTCGAGATCCCAGCATTGCCCTGGAGCTGAATCAGAGGTGGCATGGGGGAGGGAGGACTCTGTCCTCTCCCAACTACACAGCTGGGAGAGAAGAAAACACCTGCTCTCCCTAGCCATTTCTGATGCTGCCCCCCTGACCTCCCATCGCTGCTTACACTAGTGCTGTCAGGATCCTGAGTATTCCAGTGGCAATAGTGCCAGTGGTGAGAGTGCAGCAGGGAGGATTCTTGGTGGTGTACGGGACGATCTTCTGTACTGCTAGGAATAAGGATAAAGGGGCTACCTAACTGAGTCAGACCAATGGTCTATCTGAGCCCAGTATTGTCACAACCTGACATGGCAGCAGGTTTTCAAATCCAGGTCTCTGGCAGAGGCCTCACCCAGGCGTGCTACCTGATATGCTGCAGGATCCCCAGCAGAGGTCTCACTCAGGCATGCTACCATAGATCCTGAATTGGAGATGGCAGGGATTGAACTTGGGACCTTATACATGCAACGCATGTGCTCTACCACCTGAGCCATGGCCCATTGCTGCGCACATGCACACCCACACCCCGACTGTGCTTTTATCAGAGCATAGGCTGCAAGCAGGGAGCTCTGCTGCTAGGGGTCATGGAGAACCTTGCTTGGCAGCAGCAGTAACCCTGGCAGAGGAAGACCCTGTCCACAGTTCTCTCCTTGCCACAGTTTCCAATCTTCTGGGTTCCTCCCTACCTTGTAGCTAATAAACAGCACACCAGCTACATGGAAGGGGGAGGAGAACTAGCAACACTCATGATAGACTCCGCATTGCTGGTTGATCAGTGAGGAGCTGCCACAGAGCATTCCACATCAACCAAAACCCTTGACCTAATAATAGACAACACACTACCCACTCACTTCTGAGTGGGTAATGTGTCATCTGTTGACACCCTTAATGAGGAATTGCTGCTTCAAACTACAGGCTCTTTTTCTAGGTTCATGTTGAACTCTGCTCCTAATCAGAACAAAGTTTCATTCTGGTTCGTCTGTGCAAGAAAAATATTTAATTTACTCTCCATAGTTCACTTGCTTAGATTTACCCAAAGGGAGAGTAAAAGGCTCCTAATATTCCTATATTCTAGTAATATGCCCAAGGATTTCTCTTCGGCTTTTCTAAAAAGAGCCATTGAAACAGCTAAATTATTGCCTTAATTTGGATGCTCTCTTTCCAGGTAACCCCTGCTCCTTACATTACAGACCTTCCACAACTGACCTCTTACTTCATCAGCAGTTATGTTGTAAGGCTGTCTGCTTATTGGAGTTTCCCATAGCCTTTGTTTACATGTATACATGGTCAACTTCCTGTTTTCCTCCCCTGTACTACACCTAACTCAGGATGGAGCCATGTCTCTGTGACAGCCACTTTATTTTCCTCCCCTGCTGTCCAGAATCAGCAACTATGCAATAAAGCCTCAGCATGAACACTTCCTAGAATTTTCTTTTACTGGGATGTCCCATCCCAAAGTTTATGCTTGTCTGTTACAGGTTCCATCGGTTGGGTCCTGGGGGTGTTTTTACTGAAAGTTTTTGAAGTACATAACACTGGGAGCCATCAGAAACTAGCCTATTCATGTTCATCCTATCAACCCCTTGTTCTGATTGGGCTTGACTCCAGACTGGTAATGGGAATGCAGAGCTGCCTGCATTCCCAGCGGTGGCCAAAACTTGCTCATCTTACAGCAGCCAATACAGTGAGCTTGACCCCTCAGTCCATTTCCTGGTGAAGGAGTCTCTCTGCCTCACCTCACTAAAACCATTCTGTTTAGCACTGGTTTGTCCCCTTTTTTGGCAGTTTCAGCAAAGAGGTGAAGGTCTGAATGGGCCATAGGGATTGAACTCCACTCTCATAGAAGGAAGTGATCTGTTGACAACAGGGCTGAGGTTGGTGGTGGTGTGTTTGAAGCTGTGACTGCATTGCCCATGATAAACTTTCAAGTAAATCGCAGTTCAGTCCCTGGCATGGACTACCTTGCACCTTCCATGAGCACTAGCAATTTGCTATAAATAAGCTTTCTGTTTGAAGAAAGGAGCAACTGTTCCCAAAGCCACTTCAGCAGGGTAGTTGACTCTCGGTCCCACAGCAGGCAAACTTTTACTCTAATCATGGTATGTAGTGGGAGTCAAGACCAGAATGTTATGTGATTGTTCATTGTCTTCTAACTGAAAAATAAAGGCCTTGACTTTTATCTTCAGAATTTCCTATTTGACAGAAGACTTGTGTGCTGCTCCTTGTACAGTAATTCTGAAAAGGAGAAAACATGTGTGACTCAAGCCAGAGTTTTATTTTACATCTTCAGCTATCAGGAAGAGATGCCCAAGTGGTTGAGACTCCATTTTGGGTCCCTGCTTTGCAGCAGACTTCCTCTATGATTTGGACAAATCTTAGTGTCTCTGGACTTTGCTCCCCTTGCCCCGTATCCTGTGTCAAGGAGTGTTGACAGGATAAATAAATTACTGTGAGTTAATTGGCTATTAAGAAAATCCTAGATAAATACCCTAAATAAAATGACCTGCATTTGGAATCTCTTGTTTTAGTCTGGTCCTTGTCCCATTTTTGGAATGTTGTTACCAGTTTTGTGAGAGCCTAATGCATGCAAGAACAGCCCCCAATAGCTTTGAATCTTAGAACTGGAAGAGGCCTCAAGGGTCAGCTAGTCCAATCCCCTGCTTGGATGCAGGATGACTACAGAGGGCTGTCCAACCTCCTTTTTAAAATTTTATTTTATTAATGAATGCCATTTTTTTTTTTTTGATACCACAAAGTCATACAGCAGAACTAACAATGTTTTTGTCTTGTAGCATTCTGTTGTCCAATTTCTGACCTGTAGCTGGACGTGCGTGATTCCTTTTCTGATGTAGATCCACAGTCACAGATATATGCCAACTGACAACTTGCAAACACATAATACATTTTTAACTAAAACTCATGGAAAAAGAAAAAAAGAAACAATAAAAGTACATACTAAATACTAAAATAGGTGTGTATATTTTCCTAATATAGGAACTCAGTTATAAACTTGTTTATGGGGGTGGAGCAGAGGATCATAGTGGAGCACAAAAATCTTACGCAGGCAATAATTTCCGGATGTCTGTTGGATGCACGAGGATCCCGAGTGTCACTGGTCACGGACTAGATACCTATTTTATAGAAATTCCTTCAGACAAATGTTTTTTATGTTTCTCACTATATTAACTTTGTTGAGTATTGTCCAGATTGGGCTCCATATCAGATAGTACTGGTCGAGGTCTCCCTTTATATTTGCTGTGATAGATTCCATAGTTATATTCATCCAAAGTTTTTGATACCATTTTTTAATTAGTATTCCCTGTATCATCTTCCAGTTGGAGGCAATTGTATGAATCGCCACCAACCTAAGCTGTTGGCAAGTATCTATCCTGGCACTTATAATTCCCTTTTTTGGGAATAGTCCCAGAAGTGCAATGTCTGGAAGGAAAGGGATGACTGTTCCCGTAATCAAATCAAATTTCTTCCAAACCTCTTGTCACAACCTAGCTACAAGTGGGCAGTACCACCAGCAATGAAGATACTTTCCCTGTTCTCCACATTTACGCCAACACTGGTCGGTTAATTTGAGATATGTTCCAAGGAGTAAGATAACTATGGGTCGTCAATTTTATCTGATGTTCTTTTAACACTAGAGAGGTCGAACATCGATCCAAATAAGGTTAACTTCGACTTGTGTAAAATCTTTATTTAATTCCTGATGCCATGTTTCAATATAACCAGCATCAGGTAAATGAAACAACACATATAATTCCCTTTGGACACGTGACAGGATTTTGCCATCTGACGAACAAGGGAACATTCCCTGTTCGCAGGAGGGGCGGGGTATAAATATATTAAATAAACAAACATCAGATTTTCTAGATTATTTGGTTTTTCTTAAAAATTCTTCTCGATTCACTGAGCCATTGAAGATTGAGTGAATTTTAATATAGCCGAAGTGTGGGATTTTTTCTTTAAGAGCTAATTCTATGATCTCTTTTGACTTAAAGTCAGTGTTGACAAATAAGTGTAGTGCCCTTTCAATTCCACTTTCTTTCAGTTTTTTTTGCCATGGATTGATTTATCTCAGCAGCCTTAGTCAGTTCTCCAAAAACTGGTATGAAGGGATTTATACCCAGTTTCATCTTCATTTTTTGGCATTTTTGCCATATTTGCAGTGCCAGCTTTGCAAAGGGGTGCTGTGCAACCTTTGTTTTATTATATGACTTGTTTTCAATTATAACCGCTTGAAAGGATTTTATTCCCAAACTGTTTCGTTCAGTCGGTGCCCATTTTGGTATTAATGAATCTTTGGTCCAGATTCTGATGGTTCTCAATATTGAGACCCAGTAAAATAGTTTTAGATTGGGAACCCCCAAGCCTCCTGTATATTCAAGAGCATAATGCTTCTTCTGATTCCTGTTTTTTTGTAATTCAAGATACATGCAAAGAGTATTTTTTTGAGTCTGTTCAAGTAATCTGGTGACAATTCTATTGGTAGCGCTAATAGGGGATAGAGTAATTTTGGCAGTAGCATCATTTTTACTAAATTAGTTCTTCCCATCCAGGAAACCTGTAATTTGCTCCATATTTCACATTTGTCTTTGAATTCTTCAGTTATGGGAAGGAAGTTTTCCTTATACAGTTGATTGGGGGGGTGGGGTTGTTAATATAGATCCCTAGGTATTTCCGGGTTGTTTTAGGGCAGTTTTTGCTGATCTTGAAATTTTATCTTGATTAAAGATGAGGACCTTGGATTTTTCCACATTTATTTTATACCCTGCAACTTGACCAAATTGTGAAAGTAATGTGGTTATTGCTGGAATGGAGGAATCTAAATTTGTGAGACACAGCATCATGTCATCTGCGTATAGGGATAATTTACATTGGGCATCCCCTGTATTTCCTTCATTTGCCGAATTTTAGCTGTCAGTGGCTCCAAGGCCAGGTTAAATGTAAAGGAGACAGGACAGCCCTGTCTAGTGCCTTTTTTAGCTCTACTACCCCCTACCCCCCCCCCCCTCCTGTTTATTAGTCTTGCCTTAGGATTTTTGTATATAATTTTGATCAGTTCTAGAAAATTCCCTCTTCCCATTTTTTTCCAGGGTAGCAAACATAAAATTGTGATTAATATAATCAAATGCTTTCTCAGCATCGAGGGACAGTATGGCCGCAGGGTTTTGGTTAGCATGTATATTATGGATGACATTTATGATTTTCCTGATATTATCAGCCCCTAATCTTCCAGGCATAAAGCCCGTTTGATCAACATCAATCAATTGATTTATTATCTTATATAACCAGTTCGCCAGGATTTTTGAGAAGATTTTAAAGTCTATGTTTAATAAAGATATTGGTCTGCATGCGGAGCATTGTTCTCTTTCTCATCCCTGTTTTAAACACATAACTATGTCCATCTCACACATTGTATTAGTTAGGGAATTATCTTTCAAGAAAGAGTTATATACTCTGACCAATAATGGTACGAGCTCCGCTTTAAATAGTTTGTAAAATTCTCCAGAATATCCATCTGGACCACTTGCTTTATTACCTGGTAAATCCTTCATGGTCTTTGCTACTTCTTCGGATGTTACGGGGAGGTTTAGCTCTGTTAAATATTCTTCTGGTAAGTTTGGTAGATTCTCCCCTTGTAGGAATTGTTGAATGTCCTCAGGATCTGCTCTATTATCTTGATAAATATTTTGGTAATATGAAGCAAAACAGTCTAGCATAGCTTTCCCTTCTATTTTTTCCCCCGTGGCGGGGGAGGTAACAAAGGGAATATTAATTTTCTCCCTTTTCTTTTTCACCTGCCACGCAAGAAGTTTATCTGTCTTATTTGATTTTTGAAAAAAAACATTGTTTGGTAAAACGTAGCTTTTTGACAAGTGCTTTGGTTTCTAGTAAATCAATTTGTTTTTTGATTTGCTGTATTTCCTCCCCATTCCTTTTTTCCTGTCTATTCAGGGATTTAATCTGGTTATATTACTCTGAGATTTGTTGTCTTTTACGTATATTATAATGCACCACTTGTGAGATAAAGTGACCTCTAAGTATTGCTTTTACTGTTTCCCACAGAAGCTGGGGAGGAGTGGATACTTAGTCATTCTCTTTCATGAACGCTATAAATTCTTGTTTTATATATTCTGTTATTTCCAATCTGCGTAAGCAGAATTTAGGTAATTTCCAAAAATAGGGTTTCAGACTGGTCCCCCTTTGGTGGTGTATCTCTAAAAATTAGTGCATTATGATCAGATAATGCTACGTTTTCTATATAGCACGACTTAACTCTCATACCTTCTGCCCGTTGCATCATAAAATGATCAATTAAAGTGTGTGTTTTATGATGGTTAGAATAGAATGTATTCCTTTCTGTGAGAATGAATCCATCTCCAAATGTCAACCCAGTCTTCTTTCTCAAACATATTTTTGATCCTAACTTGTTCTTTTGTGAGTTGTTTCTGACTAGATTTATCTGACTCAGACAGGGGGCTGTTAAAGTCCCCACCAATTATCATGAGACCCTCTGTATGGTTCCTAATGATTTGGTATGATGATCTTAAAGTACTCTGGGGTTTTCATATTTGGAGTGTATATATTTACAATTGTTATTACCATGTTTGCAATAGTTCCCACTACAATCAAGAGTCTGCCTTCCACATCTCTGATGGTTTTTTATGTGGAAAATTTATATTTTTATGTATAAATCGTAAAGAAAGAAAAGAAAAAATCATCACCATTGTTAAACATAACATTAACATCATCCATTCTCTCTCTCACTGGAGGTTTTCTCCAGTGAGACGTGTGTAGGTCTTCTCCTCCCCCCCCCTCCCCCCCCCATCACCTCTGCGGTATGTGAATCATTCTGTAGGAGTGATACTGTTACAAAGACTAACTCCCTTATATAAGCTAAAATCCTGGTTATTCCAGACTTAACCTCCAATAACTGCCTTTACCCTTCCTGGACCATTCGCATAAGTCATGTACAGTCAGGTACTATGGACAAGATTATCTTTACCCTGAAAAGGAAAGAAAAGTTCCAGCAAGAGTCTATGCCATCTTCGTCTGTATCTGGAAGTGTCCACGTTTAATTGAATTAATTATGTTCAGGTGTGCATCCATAATATTGTCAACAGATTGTCTGGACATCTGCGTTAAAAAGTATTTAGTTGGATTTCACTGATAATTGTCCAAGTAGAAGGTGTTCAGTGATACTTGAGTTGCCTTCCGTCTAACCAACTGATTAAAAAAATCATTTCAACTAAACATACTGTAATCTCACACGAGAAAAGGTAGATGGAATGTGCAGGCACAAAGGGCTACGGAGGCTGTCAAACCAATAACTACGGCGATTGCCCAGTACTTCCATAATTCAGATAGGGTAGCAGTAGAACCTGCACTTCAGGTGTGTAATGCAAAGGCTTAGGTCTAAGTTACTTTTTGGAGTAGAGTTATGGATCTCATTGACTAAGGCAAGTTTGGGTTCCATACCGTTTCAGTTCTTTCAGAGATTATTGAAAATCCCACCAGGTACACCAGCAGCGGCGGTCCGCCTCGAGGTGGGTCAAATGAATTGGGTCCAGGTGGGTTGCAAGGCAGCACTTAAATTGTGGCTTAAGATCTATGGTAGCCCCCAGAGGGGTCTTGTGCCCTACTACATTAGAGACGAGTTTAAGGATCCCTGGGAACTATCACAACATTCCTGATGAAATTGGGTTTTTCTCAGGAGTATTTGCAGAATCAGGCTCCAGGACTAATGAGAACTATGGTCCTGACACGTATGGAAGATGTAGCATGGCAGGAGGATGTAGCCGCAAGTAGACAGGTACCACACCTCCAAGAATGTATAAGTTAGTGCATCCTATTTGAAGGCTAAGATTGGGGGAGATACCTGCTGCTGTGCACAAGAATGAATGCTCTTCCCTCCAATATTCTTCAGGGCCGATTGCAAGGAATAAGCTTTAGGGATAGATTGTGCCCATTTGACCAGATTGAGGTGGAGACAGTCCAGCATATTTTCTTTGGGTGTCAAATGTATAATAAGATCAGAGTCCAATATTTGGCAACCCTTTTGCAAAATTTTCCTGGGAGGTCGGAGTTGAAACTCTTATGGTATGCATTAAACTCATCTGAGTATATATGCGACTCGGCAAATTTCCTAATACAGGCAGTGGTTATAAGGTCCAGATTTATGCAATCTAAGGTACTGGAAGTAGTCATGGAGGATACTCATGGTACAATGAGAAACTCAGGGGAGGATACCTAATGCGGGATGTAGGAAGTTTTATTTAGTTAAAAGAGTTCACAATGGTTCAAGATGAACTTTGGTTGGAATTAGAGTTTATAGATATATTAAGGTAAAGGTGGGCTCACTAGGATTAGTGGCCTTTTATTATGAGTTATTTTATTTGATTTGTATGTTTAGTATTGTGTGTGTATTTTTCTGATGTGTTTTGTATTGTAATTGTAATGCTATGACCTCGGCTACGCAAATACATTTATTTACTTACACGAGAAAAAGTGCAACATAGTAAGTACTCCCCTGCACAACCATCAGTGACCTTCTGGGCCCCTTGTAAAAACAGCTTGTATTTTTACCTCCTAATTTCAAACAGGGAGCACCGCCCTCTCATGGCCCACAACAATGTGTCAAGTATTTATTTTCTGTAAGGGGGAACTGTAGAGATACTTTTATTTTATTTATTTTTTGAGAGACTTGCAGAAATCCATAGTCCTTTAGTCTCACTTTAAGTGACTCTCAAGGTATTTTTCCAGCTCATCTGGATGATTAAAAAAGAATCTCTTGGTATTGTGCACAAATGTGAGTTTGGCAGGATACCAAACCTGTGGCTTAATCCCCGCCTGGGAAAGGGTCTAGGTATATCTGTGCCACATCCTTCTTTTGTTGTCTTTCCATTGCCACATCTGGGTAAATTGATATTTTTCTCCCTTGGAATTGTTTATTTTTTTGCTCTGCAGGCTTCTCAAAGCACCCTTTCTTTGTCCATATATTTTAAACACTTTATAATTAGAGCTCTGGGAGGTTCGTTGTCCCCTAGCCTGGCATGCAGTGCTCTGTGAGCCCGTTCAATTTCAATATTATGAATTTCTGGGGTCCCAAGGAAAATCTCTTGTATTATTTTTTGAACTAAGTCCCTGGCTCCAGTAGTTTCAAGGCCTTCAGAGACCCCCTAATATACAGAGATTACTTCTCCTGCTCCTGTTCTCAAGATCTTCACATTTCTCTGCTAGAGATCCAACCCACTGTTCCAGAATGGCAATTATATTTTACTAGTCTCATCCTCTGTCTTCTTGTGAACCCACTCAGCCTTCCAGGTGTTCTACTCTTTGATTAACATTGTCCATTTTTTTTCCCCAAGCTGATCCATGGAGGCATTTAGCTTGTCCATGGACATATTCAGGGATTCACGTACTCCCTTTATCTCCGCTTTAATAGCCAGAAGTGTTTCATTAGCAGGGTCTTCAGATTCTGTCGGGCCTACTTCTTCCCCTGAAACTGCTGGTTCAGCCATCTTGGATTGAGAACTGAGTACGGGGGGAAGGGGGGGACTCTGCGCTTTCCAGAGGTCTTTTAAATTACCTTTTGTGGTTCTCGTGGACCTTTTTGCAGACTGTGACATTCCTTTAATCAGGATCTCTGAAGATTTCAGCTCACTCCTTTTCTAAAGGTTTTGACTTGAATTTTGCAGCAGACAATGGAAGAGCTCTAACCGCACGCTCTATGCTGACCTCCCTAGGCAATTTGTTCCATTGTTTCACAGATCTTATTGTTTGGAAGTTATTCCTGATATCTAACCAAAACTACCTTCCTGTCATTTGAGCCCATTGTTTCTAGCTCTGCTCACTGTAGCAGTGAAGAATGGTTCCTTGCCATCTTCTTGGTGGCAGCTCTTTAGATATTTGAATACTGCTGTTGTGTCTCTCCTTAATCTTCTTTTTGCTAGGCTAAACACACCTACCTCGTTCAATGTTTCCTCATCAAGATTTGCTTTTCAGACCCTTTATCATCATTGTAACCATGTAATATCTGCCTGTCTTGTTTGTGCTCACAGCACAATGTTGTTTACAATTACAGCTTTGTTCCTGACTTATCTTTCAGACCCCAAACGTGACCAACAGCTTTACATCCACAATCTTTGCAGTAGAGTCAGGCTGCCAAGCATGCATAGCTTGGATCAGAGTTGATCATCTCTCCTGATCCTGTTAGATCGGTCAGCAACGTTTCATACCGTTGATCGCGAGTTGTTGGTGACTCACTTGCGGGCCTGAGCCGGGGTGGGCGGGACTGTTGTTGAATGGTTCTGCTCTTTCCTGGCTGGAAGAACTCAGCGAGTGGTGTTGGGGGACTGTTCTTCGTCCCCCTGGGACCTCTTATGTGGGGTCCCACAAGGTTCTGTTTTGCCCCCTCTCCTGTTCAACGTATATATGCAATCTCTGGCTGAGGTCATGAGGGGGTTTGGTGTTCGGTGTCATCAATATGCTGATGACACAGCCTCTTCTTCTCCCAAGAAGTGCTGCTGCTGCTGCTTGCATTAAGACTGGCCTCTTAGGGGGTGGGCTGCCAATAGCAGGATTAGGTTTGAAACACAAGCGTTATGTAATGTGTGGGGATGGGTGTTGTGGTGTGATTTGGTTTGAAGAAGGGATGAGGAAAACAGCTAGGGAAAAAATTTGCTCAAGAGCAGACGCATCGGAGACTAACCTAGAACAAGAGGAAAGATCCTGGCTTTGACAATATAAAGCTTTGCAATGCCCCGCCCATGGCCCCCGTGATTGGGTCTGGGAGCATTACAGCCATGCGAGTGTCTGGGATGTGCTTGCGATGCTCGTTGGCCAGTGTAGACTTCTCCTGGCTTCATGCTGTCTGCTCCCCTCTCCTTTCCCAGAAGTTGTTTACCAGTTTTTCCATCAAATGGCTGTCTGAGGGCCAGCAAATAACAAAAAAATCACAAAAATGAAAAATTTGTAATTTTTCCATAATCAAATTTTTGTTTTTGTTTTCATGAAAACTAAAACAAGGTTTTGTTTTCCTGTTTATAAAAATTAAAACTAAATGCGCACCCCCTACTGAGAACAAAGGGATAAAGTTGTTATAAATTGATATGATTTTGACCCAACAAAGATACTAATTTCCTTGCTATAATTTGACTGAATCAGAAAGTGCCTCTCTGACACAAAGGTGCCAGGACATGCATTGAATAATATTGTAACTCACTCTTCTTGTAATGTAATCAAAAAACATGCATTGGATGTGTCATGTAGAATGCTAGAATTAGGCAAGACATTGTTTAGTACATGTGCTAATTCATTGATCTAAAAGAACAGAAAGTATTAGGAAAGATGATCACAAACTGGTCAGAGAAGGCGAAGCAATGATGCTGAGAAGAGCAGAAACCCAGTGTTCCCAAACAATAATTCACAAGAACGTTGAGAAACAAGAGTGAAAGGTCAGAAATTGATAAACAGAGTGAAACTGAACAATGGTCTTATCAGATAACCAGATGACTCTTAGAAGGATGTGGGCTGACCCAGGGCCAAGGAGCCAGGACGCCCACCTCCGGAGGGAGGGGGGTGGACCGTACTCTGCTGGCCAGAGCAGCTCCACACCACTGACGCAGAGACAGACAGCCCCTTAACATGAATAAGCTATAAGGGAGACTTGTATATAAGGCCTGACTCTGGACCAGTTCCTTGCCTTCACGGTCCTCGATCGCTATCCCTCAGGGGAACCGACGAGCTCGGTGATTGTGCTCTTTCTGGGACTCCTCTATCTAGGGAGTCTACAACTGCATTATCTGGGCCCCCTAACTGCTCTTCTCCTGGAACCAGACCATGAACCTCTGATCACGTAAGAATATATGCTTTTATGTATTTGAAGGAATCAGAGTAGGTGAGGGCATGTGTTGAATGCAAGTGTCCCTTTTTAATAATTGGTATGCTAATTCTGTTTTTATTGAATAAATGCCTATTGTTCTGCTTTTATTGAATAAATGCCTATTTGATTGAACCAAAGACTCATTACTAAAAAAATAGTAATTCCCCACCCTCTCAACAGTAGTATTTTCACTAGATCCCGGGGGAACTAAAAGGGAGCTGTTTGCTTAAGGTGAAAGAAAAGGAGCTGAACCCTATTGGACAGGGACAGCAGAATCTCTCTTGGACAGATATAGGACTCACCTAAGGCAGGGTGGAGGAAAAGGAGCTGTACCCTATTGGACAGGGACAGCAGAATCTTTCTTGGACAGAAATAGGATCCACCCCAAAGCAGTTGAACCCCTTTTGGTTTTCTTATAAAGTAAGACACAGCCATTAAGGCATTGCAGGGCTAAGGACCAGCTTTAGCCAAGAACCACACTTGAACTGCCCAAGAGCCATATACGACTCCTGAGCCACAACTTGGCCATCCCAGGTATATTAAATCTATCATCCTATTCTGTCTTTTTTAAAAGGTACCAGATCTTTCTCCAGGTACTCCCAAAATTAGAACAATAGTACAAGAAGTCATTAACCACTTAGCTAACTTTCAGCTGGCATCTCAGGACAGAAAGGAAAAAATAATCCAGTCTAAGAATCCTGACAGTTTTATTCCCCATGTAGGAAGGCATCTGATTTGATTCCTCATTCTTTCTAGTCCATTGGTGCAGTCAGGCTCGTGCAAGGCTTTGCAACCCACATGAGTGCTCTGCACTTCAGGAGGTGAAGGATTTCTTATTGCTTCCCACACCCCAAAGGCAGTATATGGTGAGCCTTTGAAAATAAGAAATTTTACTATTACGCTGCTCAGCATTCTACTGCAGCAGCAGGAGGAATTTTGTGTATTTCATAATTTTTATGTATTGCAAATCCTCCAAAAAAGGAGGAAACTCCAGAATAAAAAAACCTTTAAGTTTAAGGAAGGAGTTAAGGCTCTTGCAAATTCAGTCCTGCTCCAAAAAGTATGGAAATTGCAAGTTAAGGCTATAGCCTTAACTTGCATGCCACAAAAGCAGCATAGACAATGGGTGATTTCAGAAGTGATGCTTTCCAATTCACCACAGTGAATCCTGCCGTGCTGAGACACGCGGCCCCAACAGACGTGACGGGATGGCACCACTGGCGAGAACACGGTCTGGGGGAACCTAACAGACGTGACATGGTGGTGAGAGCCGCGGTGGGAGCCCCACAAGGCACCTATGGTCGCCTGAGTACAAACGAAGCCAAAGATGGTGGAGGGCCCCGCCCAGGGAAGGAAAACACGAAGAGAGGGGGTGGAGGGAGCTGCAGCACTCGCAAACCGGCTGCAGGGAAGGCACGTGCACTTCCAAACGAGAAGCGCGCACACAAACAAAGCAGCACACCCACACAACAAAGGGGAGCTGAGCATGGGGGCAGAGGGAGGCACACACCAGGAGGGGACAGGGAACTTCCCGGCCGATCGGACACAGCAGCCCAAGGAGCCAGGAGGCAACACAAGGCACAGTGAAGCACAACAGGTGTTTATTGAGGACACAAGCGGCACCGGCCCAGTGCAGAGGCATACAGCGCGGGAGGGCACAGGAGAAGGGGCAGCAGCAAGGGGGGCATGGGGCCCAGTCCAGGAGGGGGGGAACCAGCACAACATCCCTCCACGGAGCCAGGGACTGATGGAGAAGCACACCCAGTGCGCGAGGGGAGTCACCAGATGAAGGCAAAGAAAGCCCCCGCCCGCACGGGGGAGGAAGGGCAGCCAGGGGGCCAGTTGAAGGCCGGGCCACAGTTGAGGGCCACCAAGGTGGGGGAGCAGGCCCATGGAACAGGGGCCCCCAGGCCAGGTGCAGGTGAGCGGGGTGCAGGGGTGGGGGAGGCAGCTCATGGGAGACGGAGGGTTGTCAGCGACACATCCACAGGAGGCCACACGGAGGGTTCCGGGGTGGTGGCCGCAGGTCCCAGGCAAGAGGGCGACAGGCAGGCGGGCGGAGGCGGGTCACGGGTTCCAGCAGTCCCAAGGAGACAGCAGGCGTTGGCACGAGCACCTGAGCCACAGGTGGAAGGAAGGTGCTGAGACGACAGCCGGATGTCAGATGGGCCGGGCACGCCCTACACCCAGCTGCAGGGGCTCCCATCGGGTGGAGGCGGCGGTAACAACAGCAGGTGCACATAGTGGGGCCATTGCCACAGTCCCCAGCAGAAGCCTTGGCCAGCCATGTGGAAGCAGTTCAGGTAGAAGGCCTCAAAGGGATCCATAGAGCTCATCCCAAGTTGCACATCAGAGTAGCTGCACACCTCCGACAGGGCCGCCAGCTCTGCCCCAGAGGGGGGGCAAGCCATAATCAGCTGCAGGGGGCTAGGGCAGGTGGGACAGCTCCAGCAGATGGTAGTAGGCAGCCCTGCGGGAGCGTGGATACCCACGGGCACCCTGCATGCTGATGAAGTAGGGCAGGGCCACCCTCACACAGACAGGTCACGTATCCCAGGAAGGCACGTGCGCACAGAGCGGAGGCCATCTCAGCAGTACTCCACACTGCAAGGCCCCCCATCGTGTCCAGTACACACTCCTTAGGGAAGGGGGTGAGCCCCAGCTCCACAGTGCACGTGGCAGTCACCAGCGGTCACAACATAGCCAAAGTGCAGCATACCAAAGCTCAGGCACCAATAGGCATCTGGCCAGGTGGGCAAGGAGCGCAGGCAGCCCTGAACACCACAGGTCGCAAAGGGCCATGCTTTTGCGGGTGATCCAGGCTCGGACAGAGCCCCTAGAGCCTCCAAGCGGGACCTCAGGCTGAGATGCAGCTGCCATGGTACAGCTCTTGGAGGGTCTGAGCCACAGCGGCCATGTGGGCAGCATGGGATGCGTGGCTGGGGGGCTGGACAGGCAGACGGGCTGCCAAGGCTGACAGATAACAGCAGGATGGGAACAATGGGACCACTGCAGAGGGATGTGAAGGGAGTGGGCAGCACACAGCTGCCGGCATGGAAAGCCAGACAGCCCCATGCATACACACCTGCAAGAGGAGATAGAAACGACAGCATGCGCATGCACAGGGAGATGCAGTGGGCCGGGGGCCAAGGCCCCAGGCCTGGGGGGCTGTACAGGGTACCCCCGATGTGGGACCACAGCCAGCACCATAGGGAATGCAGTGGAACCCCAGGGCACCCCCCCATCACCACCACCGCCAGCTGACACCCCATGCAGGAGATGGAGCTCCCGAGCTGATAGCCCAATGGACAGGGGGGGTGCGGCCACCGGTGCTCGCCCATAGACCCATGGGGGAGGGGAAGCGTGTACATATGTGGCACAGGTGCGTGGTCAGGGGCGGTAGCGAGAGCATGGTTCCCCAGCCGCGACCCCAACTAACAGAACGGCCACACCCGCAGGCATGGATCGCATCCAGCTGGGAACTCACCTAGCCCTGCTACAGGTGGTTACGGAGTGGTTCTGGGAGCACGTGGCGCTGCTGAGGCTCATCATACAGGAGCTGGATGGGATGCACGTGGAGCAGTGGTACATGGCCAGGGTGGGGGCATGCACTCATCATGCAACTAGCAGGGCCGGACAGCTCCCAGCCCTGGGGATGGCACGGTGGCTCAGACTGGCCTACAGCAGGCCGCTGCTATGAGCGAGCAACCTACCAGCCGGCAGCAGGAGTCTGCTGTCCAGGAGCGCGTGGGAGAGGGCTGCCAGGTACCTAGCACTGCAGCTTGCCATTCCCATCCAGAGGCGCACGTGGGCCATGCCAAGGGCTCATCAGTGGTGGCAGAGGGTGCTGGCACAGTGGGATGATGTCACTTGGGTCAGACACTTCTGAATGGACAGTCCGTTGGGCTATCAGCCTGGGAGCTCCATCTCCTGCACCTTCATGCACCCGGTAGAGTGGCTGCGGGAGTGGCTCAAGCCCCTCAGGACCAAAATGAGAGACCCCATTCCCATGCCACAGCAGGTTGCCATTGCTGTGTGGGCCTTGGCCACCCCGGACTCCTGCTGGTCCCTTGCCCAGCACTTTGGGGTGGGGCTCACAACTGTGGCGTGCCTGGTGTGCGACTTCTGTGAGGCTGTGGAGGGGGTGCTCATGAAGCGCATTATCCAGCTGGTTGATCAGGACACCGTTATGGTGGGTTTCCGGGACCTGGGCTTCCCCAATTGCCTGGGGGTGATCGATGGCACCCATATAGCGATCTGGCAGCCCCCAGATGACTATGCGGCCAAGTACATAAACTGGCATGGATACCACTCGCTACAGCTCCAGAGCCTGGTGGACCATCGGGGGAGCTTCATGGACATATTCACCGGGCACTCGGGCCACAGCCACAATGCACGCATCCTCACCATCTCCCCGCTGTTTGCCCGCATGTACAGGGGGGACTTCGCAGACATGCAAATGACCTGGATAGAGGGGGTGATGATGCCCCCCATACATCATTGGTGACCCAGCATATCCCCTTAAGCGTTGGCTGATTATGGCATTCCCAGTGCCCATCACCCCAGCTCAGCAGCAGTAGAACACCCACCTCAGCACAGCTCGCACCGTGGTCGAGAGGTCCTTTGGTGCCCTCAAGCAGCGTTGGCGATGTCTAGCCAACCGGCTGGAGTATACGATGGAGACCTCCTCCCTTGTCATTGGAGTCTGATGTATCCTCCACAACTTATGCAAGTCTGACGGGGTCGCTCTGGAGAACCCCCCCTCACGCCGCCTGCCTGCACCATGACCGCAGCCACACCAATGCTGCTGTAGTCCTGTACCTGCATGAAATAAAGCACTTGGACAGATTTAGGTGTGCCACCAACAATTTATTGTGCTCCCCTGTTCCCGCCCAATACCCCAGTACACCCTTGTGCCCCTCCCCCCTCCCACCCCCCTCAGTGGTGCTGGCTGCCTCTTCCCTTCCCCATCCCCTATGCTCCCCTGCCCCTCCTCCTTCCCCTGGTGCCCCTTGGCCGGCCCCTCCCCTGGCCAACCAGGATGGCCGAGGCCACTGACCCCCCCTCGTCCGAGGTGGAGGAGGAGGTGCTGTCAGCCAGCTGGGCTGGGAGGCCTGCCCCTCCTCCCTGTACACTGCCCCTGAGGGGCCCCTGCCCCTCCCCCCTTGCACCGCCTGCTTCCATATCAGGACCTGGCAGACTGGCTGCTGGCATCTCTGATGTGGGGGAACGGGTCCCTGGATCCACGGTCCCTGATGCTGTTGGGGTGGTGGGGGTTGCAGCGCTGGCAGGGCCTGTGGGGGTGGAGAGGGCATGTGTCCGGGCGCTGGCACGGCACCCGGCGGGGCTGCTGCCATGATGAAGGCACTCAGGACCTCTGCCTGCAGGAGGAGGGATGTGCCCTGCTCGAGTGAGCGGTCCAATTTCCATCCATGGTCCACAGCCTGGCCGTCCTGCCGGTCCGAGTGGACCTGGAGTGCCGCCAGTTGACGGTTCATGTCCTGCCTCAGCAGCCTCCGGTCTTTCCTCATCTCCGCCACCAGCACCCGGTCCCTCCCCTCCACCTGTTGCAGTGCCCTCATTGTCCCTTCCTCTAGCCGGTTTACAGCCGCCAGCATCTCCTCCGTCTGGCGTGTACTGGTTGCCACTAGCTCCTGTGCCAGATCCTCCCTCCGCCTGCGCGCCCGTGCTCGGTGTGGCTTTTTGGAGTGATATAGGGGTCAGTTCATAATGTGGGGTGTCATTCCCCAGCCCCCCCACCATCTCTGTGCTCTGCGCACTCCTTCCCCCCAGCATGGGCTCCACCCGCCTCCTGTGCCGCTCCCTCTGCCTGTGCCCCATCCCTACCTTTGGGGCTGTGGGGGACGGATGGTTCCCATCCACTTCCACCGCCTTAGCCCCCCCCTCCCATTGGGTCCATGCGTCTGCCCTGCCCTGCCCTTACCTGCTCCCTTGGTGTCCATTTTCTTCGAGGCTGAGTGGTTGCTGGGGCTGGTGTCTACCTGGTCTCCGGGTCGGCAGCCCATGAGGGTCAGGGTAATGGTCTCCCTGGTCTCCTCCTCCCCCCTACACCTCCTCGGAGTCCGCTGGGGCGTGTGTTCCCTTACTGGAGGTAGGGCTAGGGGTGTGTCAGCCATGTGTGCCTGAGGTCCCTGGCATCTCCTGTGTGGTGTCAGTGCCCTGTGCCGGGGCTTGCTCGGGGATCTCTGGCTGCAGGGGAGGGGTCCTCCTCCGCAGGCCGCTCCTACCGGGTGCCGGGCCATTATGGAGCCCTTGTGGTGCAGCACCCAGCTCAGCACATCCATGTAGGGGGAGATGTGCATCGCCCACCCAGAGCACTGGTTGTTGTCCATGATGTCCTTGAACTCTATTTTCAGTCCTTTTATTTTTGTCCAGCACTGCATGGGCATTCTGTCATATCCGGCCTCCCCCCATCTCCGTGGCTATATCTGGGTGAACACCTGTTCATTCCTGGAGTTGACTGCCAGCTCGCCCTGCATCTCAGGTGTCATCCACATGGCAATGACGTTGTGGGTCTCCTGGAGCCCCACTGACCCCCCCTTTGGTACCGCTGCCTGGGTGCCGGCCTCTCTGCTGCCTCTTCCTCCTCTGTAGCCGCCGCAGCCTGGCCCTGGTTCCCTCTGGCCTCAGCTTCCTCCGGGGCATGTGCCCTCTTGCTGGTCTGTTTAGGGGGATGATGGGGGCTGCTGGGTAGGCTCCTGGTGGCTGTGGTCCCTTCCTCCCTCCCTCCCGTGCCCCTGCTCTCCCCGGCTCCAACCCACCCACTCCCAGCTGCACCCCCTACCTTCTTCTGGGGGGCCCCGTGTGCTGCTGGATGTCCCCCACTGGGCCGGGTTCCCCCCGCTGCTGCTGCTACTGCTGCACCTCCTCCTCGCCCTCCCACTCCATCCTCCACTCTGTTTCCTCCACCCTCCTCTCCATCAACTGCACCGCCGCATTCCCCTAATGCTGCCTGCCCTTTAAATATCCCTTCATATGCCGCTTGTTGCTGGTTGCCTAGCAGCTATGCTGCATGCCATCACCACAGCCTATGGCCATTTCCTTCCACCGTGGCCGCGGTTTTCCCTTCAGATGTTACTTTTCATTCACCCCTGCCGTGGTGAGCATTTACCACACTTCTTGACCTCCTCCCGCCCTGACCTCATGAAGCGTGGTTAGGTTCACCCTGGTCCGTGTTTGACTGTGGTGAACATCTAGATGTGGGCCAACAGACGTGCACGGCTCTTTCACCACCGCCCAAGTTTGACTGCGGTTGACTCTGGTGACTGCCACCAACGTAACATCTGAAATCACCCAATGTATGCTATCAAATTGTTCTCCCTTACAACAAAGTGCCCGTACATCTACACTTAGCCTTGGTCTTTCATTCCCAATCCTTACTTGCAATTTCCATGCTTTTTGGAGCAGGACTGAATTTGTAAGGGCCTTAACTCCTTCCTTAAATTGAAAGGTTTTTTTGATTATGGAATTATATAATGTGGGCAAGCAGCCTAAGAATGCGCTTGTCGGGCAAATTGTCCCTGAGCCAGGTGACCAGTACGTGTATTCCACGCTGGTATCGGGTGCTCCTAGCTGATAACATAAAACCACTGCACCTCGCACAACCTGCCTTGTGGGTTGCAGGCATTCTGATTGAGGGAGAACCTCATGAGTGTTCTCCTGGACCAGCCCTTCCTGCACACCCTGTTTTCTGGAACACCCCAGTTACTGGCACTCTGCTTTGATTCACTGCTGGGAGCTCATCTCTTGTACTGCCACTGGGCAAGCCCCACTCAGCAGCAGCAGTGCTGGTAAAAGACAGGAAGGTAGTTCTCGCCTATGCCTTGAGCACAAGCCCTCATTTGACACAATTTACTGAATTAACTGCTCTTACACAGGTTCTCCTGTCCCCGAGAGGCCCGACTGGGGACCCTTTTCATAGTCCTTGATTCAGACTGGGTCAACCGGGGGGCTGTCTTGCTGTTGCAATGGTGGGCAGCTAATAATTTCTGCTTCACGGACAGGTCCCCCATTAAATTCTTGGGCTTTTGGAAATTCATCCATGATGCCTCTCTGTCATTTACCAGCATTAAGCTGGTCAAGGTTAAAGCTCAGTCCAAAAAGAGCCCCTTTGCATGGGGAAACAATTTGGCTGACCACACTGCAAAGGCTGCCCTTGGATCTAGCAGACATGGCCTTACCTGTCTGAATGTGCTGTGGCAACAGTTACTAGGGTCATGGGTCAGTGAGACAGAGTACCTAAATGTTTGCTTTGCCTGGAGCTGTTTGATCCTGACCTATTGGCGGCATATGAGCTGCTACAGGCTGGGAAGCCAGTGTCTCTGCAGGGTCAGGAGCTGGAGCTCTGTCACGGCTTGTTATGTGTTAAGGGCTTGCTTTTGTGGGTGGTGCCCCTGGGGGCCCATAAAGAAATTTTAACCTGACTCCACAGATCTCCCCAGGGTGGTCACCCTAAATTTTGGGAGGTGGGAAAGCACCTCATACAGGTGGGATGGTGGCCCTCTTATAAGCTTGATTTGAGAGATCATTCTTACCTGACATGCACGTGACATCATCCTGCCAGATGACTCTGCAGAGGGGCTTTGATGCCCCAGCCTCCACGGGGCCCCTGGGAGAGGGTTCAAATTTATTACACAGGGGAATTCCCCAAAACAGCACAGGGCAACTGTTATGCTCATGGTTGTTGATGCCTTTTCTAAATCAGTGGAGGTATCCCCCACTAGGGCTGTAGTGTATACCACTGTGGCAGCTGTTACTGACGGAAACCCCTATTCCGCACATCACAGCACAGTTCAGCAGAGACAGCTTTCTGACGGCTGCGGCTGCGGTTTGCCGTAAATGGTGCCACGAAATTGCGGCTGGTCAACAGAAGCGGAACTTTTGTGGATTTCAATAAGAAGCGGCACCAATTCCCCTTTCCATCGATCGCGGAATCTTTGTGGTTATCTGATCATTGTATCATGTTTACGCCACCCAGAATACTCGGTACTGCGAGACCCGGCGGCATGATCCACTCTTGGACCCTGTTGACAGACACCTGCATGCCCAATTTCATTGGCTAGGGCTTTCTCAGAGAGACATATACTGCCCTCACCATTAAGTATAAATAGGTGTGTTTGTAGCCTTCTTCTCCCTCTTAATCCCCAATTGCAGTGAGAGTGAGTGACTGTTGGAGCCGCGCCACCAGTGTCTGTGTTTGTTAACACACTGTGATCTTCTGTGCTCCGTGACAAAACACCGCATTGCAACTCCAGGAGAGAGAGTCCTATCCCTTCCTAATTAATACCATCAATTTTGGATAAGCAGACTACACACAACATAAAGAAGGTTTTGTGTAAGTGCTTGAACTTTTCTGCTAATTCTGCTAAACTGTGCTTATTTACCTGCTAATTTAGTGCTAAAGCAGCTAAAATTATTCTGCTACAGCTACACTTTACATTTTCCATTATCCTTTTTTTATATAAATGTACACATATGTTGTTTGCTGCTAGGCTTTTAGTGTTTACGTATATGTTTATTACTCCATTTGTGCTTATGTTCATTTTGTTGTTCATGATAATGGCTGTTGGTTGGATGATGGGATCATTGGATAATTTGTGAAAACTGTGCTGTTGGGTTGATAATTGGATACTTTGTGCAAACACTATTATTGTGGCTGTCCCGATTCTTTAGTTGTGAACGGTGGCCAAACGGTGACCGCAGCTATCGCCTCCCCCCCTTCGTGCTCTCCCGTGACTGACTCCCCTAGCAGCCTCCATCCCCAACTATTCCCGCATGTGGTCCGGAGTCCCTGCTCCAGGGCCCACTGGCAGCTTCTGCAGCTACTGGCTGCCTCCCCGCCTCCTGACTAACTATTGATTGAGTGACTCTCCCGTCACCCCCCGCCTATTCCCCCATGTGCTCCTGACTCGAGTCCCTGCTCCAGGGTCTCCAGCGGCTTCTGCAGCTACCGCCCCCTCTCCTCGCTCTCTATTGAGTGACTCTCCCGGCAGCCCTCTACCCCGCCTATTCCCCCATGTGCTCCCGACTCGAGTCCCTGCTCCAGGGTCTCCGGTGGCTTCTGCAGCTACTGGTTGCTGCCTCCACCCCCCCGGGCCAGCAGAGCATATGTGCTGAGAGAGAGAGAGATACACTCAGCTGTCCCGGGGGGGAACAGTAGCAGGGACTAGAGACGGAGCCCATGCGTGACTAGGAAAGGGGTGGCTGCCGGGGTAGTCACTCACTACAGAGTTAGGAGGGTTTGGGAGGGGGACGTCACCTCAGCATCAACTGCGCAAGTGCCCCATGGCCCTTCCCTGGCCCGTCCCGCAACCCACCGCAGTGTATGGAAACAGCGAAGTCAAACTGGCAGTGTTTTTTTAAAAAAAGAAAAAAAGCCCTGCCGGAGAGGTGTGCCTCAAGGTTGCTGTCTTGTAAACAATGGTTCTGCGAGCTGGCTCCGAACATTCTTACAAATGGGATGCACTCAGGTGCCATTATACACAAAGTCATATATCAAGCACAGCTTACTAGTTTGAACAATCACACGATGACAGTCTCGAGCCCACACGCAGTAAACAAAGCACCTTCCTGCTCATTCCAAACAGTACTTGCCAAAGGGTTGGCATTTGTGACAATGTTCAGAGCCATTCTGAAGAACATTGTTTATGAGGCAGCAACCTTATGTTGTTCTTCTTGGTCTGCCTCTTCCCATTCCCACAAACTTGATAGTCCCCTGGAATGGAAACACTTTGGGTTTTTTTATTTCAGTTTCATGATTTTTAGCTCCCAGATCATGATTTGTGTGAACATTCATGTTTTGGCAACTTAGTCAATGCACGCACTGCATGTAGCTTTCCTAAGCATACCTTACATATTTGCGTAGGTCACAACCCTAGTTACAATAGTTTTCAATGTGATTCTGAGACTATCATTTGACAAATAGGAGTATACCCACTCAGGCCTCTCTGTAGTGAGTGGCTCCCTCTGGCATGCAACCCTGTCCCGAATCTCATGCGTGTATGCTGTTGATGTTGATGTGTGCATGTGCTTTGTGTGTTGCTTATTTACTTGCTTAGTTTGTGCTAATAAAGATGAAATCAACTTTCTTCATCAAACATTACGCTTGCTAACCTAAATTCTCATCCACTCTTCAGATCAACTCCCTGTCTGATACATTTGGCAGACAATCATCAGGACAAAACACTTCAGCAGCGTTCTCTCCCTTACAGAAGTTAAGTAAGTGTAAGGACATTGATTTAATATATTTTTTTTAAAACAGCCTACTAACCACTAATTGCTTGCCTTATTCCATTAAGTACTGATGAAGAACATTTGTTTCATTGATGATTCCTACATCACCAGACTAGAGCAATTCTGCTGCACAGACCACACCGAGGCGGCTCCCCCCACAGGAAATTTGGGGCATTGCCCTCCAAAGCACCGCAGGGGGCCACCGCAAATTGTTTTGTTTTTTTTAAAATAACAAAAAAAACAACGCACCGCTTATGACAGCTACAGCAGCGTCTGAGCTGCAGCAGAGGCTGCTGTAGCTGTCACTGTTGTTCTTATCCCTTCGGGGACCCACTCTGCTGGGAGTGGGTCCCCGAAGGAACAAAAAGGCTGAGCAACTCCATCCACAGCACATATGGGATGTGCTGAGGAGGGAGGGGCTAGCCTTTCCATTGCGCTCAATGGGCGCAATGGAAGATCTCGCCAGGGCAGTCATGCTAACAGCCCTGGTGAGATAGCTTGGTCAGGGGACTGAGACAGGGAGCAGCGCACATGCGTGCTCCTCCCTGCTTCAGCTGCACATGCAGCCTGGAGGTGCACTGTCTGGAGAGCTCACAGGTCTCTGAACAGCGTGCCCTCCCACTGCCCTACCTGTGC
>QEPC01015356.1:522519-556624 GCA_003113815.1 Sphenodon punctatus | reverse complement strand
AGCTCTCTGTGCTAATTTCCCTCCATACTCCAGTCTGTGAACTCCGCTCCTCCTCCGTCCCCTCTCTTGCCCTCCCTCGGCTCCCCTAACTGCCTTCAACCCTTCTCCCTAGCTGCCCCCCCACGCCTGGAACTTCCTCCCTGCCCACATCCGCCTCGCCCCCTCCCTTCGTACCTTCAAATCTCCTCTCAAGACCCACCTCTTCTGCTCTGCTCCCCTCACCTAACTCCTGCGGATAGCTTCCATCCAGTACAATCTGTTACCTGAGGTTTGTGTACTCATATCCTCACCACATGGACCAATCAGCCATCATTCTTGATGTAACCAAGCCACGCGTGTGCACCTGGGACCTCGCATCTTCGTGAACGTTACACTCCTTGTCTCTCCCTCTGTTCCCCTTCCTTCGTCTCCCCTCCCCCCTCTCAGATTGTAAGCCTTAGGTCAGGGACCGTGTCTATTTAATTAATTTGTAAAGCGCCAGGTACACTGTTCGCGCTATATAAATGCTTGCTAATAATAAATAATAATAATTTTAATCTGTTCTTTGTCATTCTTACTTGCAAAAATCAGGGAATATGAATTATCTTTATTGATCTTGTATACGCTCCCAAATTGATCAATTGTTTCTAGTAATGGTGGTATAGAATTAATGGGGTCAGCTAGAAATAATATAAGATCATCAGCATGTACAGATAATTTATGCTGCTGATCCCCTATCTGTATTCCTTTTAATGCTCTCATTTTGCCTAACTGCAAAATGAGTTTAATATCCCTCGAATATAGTCCTTCCAGGACAATATTAAATAGCATGGGGGATAATGAGCACCCTTGCTGGGTCACCCTTTGTAGATTAAACTCTCAGCCCTAATCTCGTTACACACTCCTGCACGCACTCTCTGCTCCTCCTCCTAGTCTTCACCTATAAAGCTCTTCACAACCTTACTCCCCCCCCCCTAGCTCTCTGTGCTAATTTCCCTCCATACTCCAGTCTGTGAACTCCGCTCCTCCTCCGTCCCCTCTCTTGCCCTCCCTCACCTTCGTACCTTCAAATCCCTCAAGACCCACCTCTTCCGCTCTGCCTTCCCCGATTCCTCGTTCCCCTCACCTAACTCCTGCTGATACCTTCCACCCAGTGCAATCTGTTACCTGAGGTCTGTGTGCTCATATCCTCACCACATGGACCAGCCAGCCATCATTCTCAATGTAACCAAGCCAAGCACATGCACCTGAGACCTTGCATCTTCGTGAATGTTACACCCCTTGTCTCTCTCTGTGTTCCCCTTCCTTCATTCCCCCCCACCTCCCCGATTGTAAGCCCTAGGGCAGGGACCGTGTCTATTCCATTATTTTGTAAATCGCCAGGTACATTGCTGGCGCTATATAAATGCTTGCTAATAATAATAATACCTGGTATAAATCCCACTTGATTGTGGTGTAGTATCTCCCCAATAACAGCTTTGAGTCTTGAGGCCAATATTTTTGCAAAAATTGTCCTCTTCCTTGAGCATGCCCCTATCTAGTTGTTACTTGTTAGGCCCTGTTCTGCCCTTTGGGGATCTTTAACAAACGAAATTCCAAGGTCACATCATTATGATCAATAAGGACAAAGGGGCGAATATAGCTCATGTGACATTTGTGGAGTTCTACCACATGATCTATTTTAGAGTAACTATTAGGAGAAGAATGTATACTCTCAAGTGGATTTGTTTAAGTGCCACAACACATCTGTCAATCCACTGGAGGTTAACAGTTCAGCAATTTCTGCTTGTTCTTTGTTTAAAGGTCCCTTTTTTGAAAAATCTAGACTGGATAGTGGGATATTGAAGTCCCCTTCCTTGCACTATTAAAGTCCCTTTAGCATTGTCTAAAACCAATGGATATATTTTTCGGAAAAAAGGCAAAGATATATTCTCCTTTAAGTATTCCAGATTTAAATAAAAAACTGCTCTCTTTGTGTCTTAAAATTTTCCCTAATTTGAAATTGCATCTATTATGGAAGCCAATTAAAACCTCCGCTTTTTTCTTTTGCGCACAGGATGAGAAAAGCTCCACCAATATTCCTGTTACTAAAGCATGATACATCCTTTTCGAGAAGAATGAATTTCATGCATTCCAGGGGCTCCTGGTCTGCATGGCAGCCACCGAGGGTGTCTCACTCGGTAACTCTAAGACCAAAGAACAATATCAGCTGTTCTATATCTGGTCATCTGGCCAGAAGAATAGAATTGCCATCCCCTTAGCAGAAGGGATTTTGGCACCAGCTGAAAGATCAGTGTGGAACCATCCAACCACCTGCCCCACTGTTGACTCTAAGACCTTATGAATGTATCTGGTCCCAGCTTCGGGCCATGATTTCCTGGTGTTTCATTCGTCACCGAACTCGTTGATAACCAGCAGCAGAGCACTCTTAAGGAGGGGGGACCACCAGTTCAACCCCTCAACAAGGATGGATGACACCTTGGTCTCCTGAGGTGTAGAGTCTATTCCACAGTTTCACTAGATATGCGTGCTGGAAATTACTTGGCCCTCATGACCAGATTTAATTTTACGCTGTGGGACACTATACTGCAGATCACCATGGCTCTTCCCAAGAACTTACAGAGAGAACTTACAGCCACACGAGACGGGCTGGAACTATCTAGACATTTTACATGCATCGCATATGATGTAGCTTTGTCAGGGGACTGCGCATGCACCAATGCAACTAGCTGGGGGAAGCCCGAGCTCCTCCTGGCCAGCCTTTAAAACTGCCACTTGCAAGTAGATCTAACTACTTAAACCTCCAAAACTGCTTGCAATGTCCACAAAAAACCTGGTGGACAAAAAATAAATAAAAAGGACAACTCCGTAGAGCGATTGGGCCAGTGGCAAAGCTTAATTGGGCCTAAAGACATAGACATGGGACTCATAGACTGCAGGGCACAAAATGGCAGAGGTGGAAATGGGAACAGCTTCTTATGAAGAGGCTAGAGAGATCAGTCACTGAAATTTTGCTTAACATGAAGGAAGAAATTAAAGAGGAGATCACAAAGCTGTGATCTTCTGTAGATACAGGCAACAAAAAATTAGAAGTACTTGCTAAACGACTTGACACAGCAGAGGACAGAATCTTCTCTTTGGAATATTATGCAGTCACAGCAGAGGAGCAGACTGAAGGAGTCAGTTTCCTTCTTTCTTAAAAAATGCAAGGAACTGGAAAACAAATCCCACAAAGCTAATTTAAGATTCCCTGGAATCAAAGAAGGGGTTGAATCAAGGGGGAGGGGGGTGTCAAAGAGGTAATATGGGCCCTCTTGCAAGCAAACTTCCCTGATGACAAACACCTGCACGAAGCAAGGATAGACAGAGCCCATAGAACTGGTAAGCCTCAGATGAAGGAATCCAACACCCCTTGCCCTGTTAAAGTAAAATGTACACCGTATCAAGATGAGGACATATTAAAATGAACTCAACAACAACGGCTTTCCTTTAAGAATTGCACTGTCAGGGTTTTTCCTGACTATGCTGTAGAACCACTGCTAAAAGGAAAAAGTGGAGCAAATATTTTGGGATTTTAAATGAGTGTGGGCTGAAACCTCAATTCTGTGTCCCAGCATGCATGACTATCCTCTTTGGAGGAAAAGGGAAGATATTTACTGATACTGAAGATTTGGAATCGTTCCTACTGTTGCAGCCTCCCTTAGCAAAACCCTGAAATGTAAAATTGAATCTTGTGAGCTACCTGGTGACATGTTCACCTAGGAACCCTTCTCTGTTGAACTCTCAGGGGTTAAAAAGGCACACACTGCAGTTTAGCTAATCACATGGTTTGCTGTAGCTAAGTCGATATATTTCTGTTGGGAGAACTGAATCAGGCAGCATGTAATATGCAAATATTACATACTGCAAACATATGCAAATATTAGATGTTGATCTAATATTTTCATTATTAGGCTGATGTGTGGAGGAGACAGATGGCTGACCATTCCTGCGATAAGAGGAATGTTCAAAGACCTCAACTGGTCTCCTTTAAGTTTAATATTTTATTTTTTTATTATTACTTGTTCTATCTTTACTGGCAGTTAAAAGGAAGAGTCAGTTTGCAGGGTGGTGGGTCATTTATGCTTTTAGTTGGGGAAAAGAGGCAATTATTAAAGCTTAATTTGAGTGCAATTTACTGTTTATGCACAATTCAACATGGGGACAAGGATTACTGTTATTGGAAAATTATTAACGTATTAGAAATGAATTGCTTTTGTATTTTTTACTCCTTTGCTTTCTCAGATCCATTGAAAAAGATGATTTAATGAGGAGAAATGTAATCATGCTGACAACCAGGGTTGGGGTGTGTGTGCATGTTTAAAGTACATGCCTCCAAATGACTAACATTAGAACCCTTATTCTGAACATGAGGGGACTGAACTCCCCGACCAAACGAAAAAGAGTCTGCAATCTCTTGCATGAAAACAATATTGACATTCTTTTCAGAACAGATGCAAAAATAATTTCATGCGTTGTCTCTCCCTGTTCCCCCTCCCCTGTCTCCCCTCCCCCTGTCTCTAGATTGTAAGCTCTCGGGCAGGGACCATGTCTATCTTGTTTTTTTGTAAAGCACCAGGTACGTAGCTGAGCTATATAAAAGCTTATAATAACAATAATACACACGCAATTACTCCTATTCCCTGTCAGAGATATAGTTCATTGTATTTTCCACAGATCTTGGGCTTTCTCTGAGGGGAGTGTGGGCTACTTAGAGGAGGGAATCGGGTTCTCCCTGAATACACACCCTTCTAACACATCTCTGACCTTTCCGGATACATACACTCCCCCCTCCCCAATATCCCAGCTGCGGAGCTTAGCCAACATCTCCCATGTACCAATCCTGGACTTCCAGCAACCCTATCCATTTCTGGAGTGAGAGCGGGCTGGCTCTGCTCCTCGGTGGGGTGGGATGGAAGCTGGCCATCTTTTGCCAAAGTTGCTGCTTTTGGGGGAGGAGGGGAATATATACCTTGAGTGGGCATAAATGTAAATCATGATTCTCCCCATCACTTCTCAGCCAACCAGAAGGCAGGAAAGGAAAAAACCACGCCCCCTCCCAAACGTGTTCTCTAGGCTGGTGCCATGACTGTTTCCCTATTTGTTGATAGAGAGGATTTTAAATATTCTATGCCCCGCCCCGCATTCAGTCCGGTTTGCTGATTGGCTGCTGCCTGACCAATGAGAGGCCGCCTGCTGCCGGGACTGCAGTTTTCAAATTCTCAAGTCGCGTAGCGTCCAAAGCCCGAGTAGAGCGGTCGGGACTGGGCTTCGGTATCGCAGGTGAGAGCGGGCTCTTGATTGCACGTCTCCCACTTTACAAATCTCTTGCGCAATAGTGGTCCCGGGCTTTCACCACCCTCCTCTTCTACGCATGGTTCCCCTCTGATGCATTGACCCATTTCCTTCCTTCCAGTGCATCGTCCTCTGTCCTTGGTGCACTGACCTCCCCCCCACCAATGTGCATGGGCCCTCCACTATCCCTGGTGTATCGCCAAATTTTTTTCCTCTCCCCCGCATGCTCCTGTCCGTTGCCCTGCTGCGCCCCCATTTCCACCCCCACCCCGTGCATGGTCCCTTCCTGTGCCTGGTGTATGATTTCCCATCCTTTTGTCAAATGTACACAGCCCTTTTTTCACTGGTGCCGGCAGCTTCGCCACTCCACTACCCCGTTTGCATAGAGAGTAGTAGCTCCGTGTTTGTTCCCACACCCGGTGCACACACGCCCAACTTAACACTTTGTCCATCTTGAGTCCTTCCCGGGGTCCTGCTCCTTAGAAAAGAAAACCGTGTGCAGATCGTTCTGTGTTTCTTGAAGGGTGGGTGGTAACTGCTGATTCCCTAATAAGGGGAAGTTTCACTCCATATTAGCGGCAGGGTGAGAGCGATTTTTATGGCAGAGCTAGGTCTCGGTAACTGCCGGGACTTTCTTTAAATCAGACGCTAGCAATGCTGACAATCCCCTAGCATAAACCGCATACATAGGTTGGTGCCAGGAGGCTCAGACCAGTTGAGTTGAGGCAACTGGCTTGCAAGTGGTGGGTACCCATCACTGGCAACCAGTCTGTCAATGTCTCTTCCCCCCCCCCCCAGCACATTTGATGTTTGGTTTAGAGCAAAGAGAAAAGATGCTATCTTGAAACCACCTGAACCCCAGTGGAGATGCTCTGCTGTAACAACCAACTGACAGTGCAGAACTATGGCCGTGGAAGATCAATCCCTAACAAGGAGTGTGTAACACCATCCAAAAGGGTCATGCTGTCCTAGCTGAGATCTGAAGAATGTCTTTGTCTGTCACTTTGGCAGCATTTATTTAATAAAGTCTCCTCTCACAGTTGTTGAGTCTAGTAAATCTACCTGGGGCAGCATGGACCCTATTGTGTTAGTGTGTTGGGGAAAATGCACTTTTTTCTAGACAACACCTAGAGTACAGAAGGAGTTAACTGTTCCTAGATTGCCTTTTCTTGGTTTGTGGTGTAAGCTGGGGGGTAATGCTCTGTTAGCTTGTGGGTTAGATGGGGCTTAATATTGTGTGGCTTGACAAGGCTTAACCCTGGCAATTAAATTCATGGCAGGGTGGGCAGAACCCTGGAAAATGTTCTTAGTAGGACTATGCACTCTAAAATGTGAAAGACCAGGAAAAAGGGGAAATATTACCATTTCAGGGTTGGAAATGAAGGCCAAATAAACCATCCAGATTATTTTTGGCTTTCATTAGTGACTTTCCTGCCTTACCTCTTACTCTGGTTGTCATCTGTGGTTCTCAAGCTGGGGTGTATGAAAGGTATTGGGAAGTGGGGGAACCTAGCTCACTTCTGAGGTAGGTGAAATCTCCTAAGTAATGGGGGTGGGAGGTGACAAGGGGGAAGAGTCCAAGAAGAAGGGAGATGTGGAGGGGGAAGGGAAGTAGGAAAGGAGAAAAAATAGGGAACTAGGTGTTTATGTGGTAGTACTGGTGGTGGTAGGCCTCTGTTACCACCAACAAGTGGAAGGGGGCATATGTATCAAAGTTTGAGAACCACTGATATAGATTAAATCACAAGAACTCCTTATATCCAACTGCAACAAGGCAGGTAGTATAGTGGCTGGGTTGCTAGCTGGAGACTAGGGTTCAGTTCTCTGTTCTGACATGTTCTGGGGGTGGGGCTTCTGGGTAAGACTTGGTCTCCAGCAATTGATCTTTTAAAAATTAAGCATTTGGCCTCGGGTAAGGAAGTAGCTACTCACTTTCCTCGTATTGGCAGGTTCATCCCAGAGGCTATGAATGAGCATGCTAGGGTCTGAACCCTCTTGTTCCCTATAGAAGGAGAGTCCTTGCTATGCTAGACCAGACTAGCAGATGGTTAACAGAAGTTTGCTCTGCCAGATTCAGGCTGGACCTTTTCTTTGGCAAGAAGCATTGCTGTCGCCCCACGGTATTATAGCTGTGTTAGCACTCTTGCAGTTTCTCTTGGCTGGCCCATCTGCAATCTCTACTCTGGAGGTGGCTTTGCTGAAAAGGAATAGCGAACTGCATCTCCAGCTATGGTTTTGTTCAGGGATGTTGCTGTACAGCAGCAGCTGCTCTCTGTTTGTCTGGCAGATAAGAACATGGAATAGCAGCTTGCCAGGGAATCATGTGCCCTGACATTGTGCTTTTTTGGCTAGGCTGATGCAGCATGTCTCAGCTTCCTGGCTCTTGCCAGGCTCCTAAAAGGAGGTGGGAAGTGCCTGTTCCAGTCTGTTAGCATTGTTCATCAGAGCCACATCATGGTGTTGGGATTGGCAGTCGCAGCAGCCCCACTGTGTGCTGGGCTTGTGTCGTTTGACTTTCCTGAGCTGTAGGGTGAATTGCTGCCAGCCATGAGAGGCTGCTGTTCCACCCCAAAGGGCCCCTGCTTGATGCTGCTTTGTCTGTGTGTTGGGAGAAGGCGACTGTCCCTCAAGATGTGGGTGGAAGAAAAGTTGAGCCCTTTGGCCTGTCAAGTGCTTGTAATCATTAGTGTTTCACTGATCTCTCTCTCGTCTCAAGCACCAGTTGTGCTTGGAGAGGTTGAAGGAGAGCAAGATGCCAGCCCCCTGCAACGCCAAGACAACAGGCAGCAAACAGTCCCGACCAGGCAAAGTGATAGCTGTGGAGAATGTCAGAGCCGAGAAGGTGAGCAGGAGAATCTGGAATCTGTACCTTCCCCTCAGGACCATGAATTTGGGCATTTTGGCCCAGTCTTCAGAACTTGCAGGCATGGGTTGGGTTAGAGGGGTGATTGGGAAGGTGGTACCAGCCATGGGAAGGGGGCTTCTGCCCCATCTGGATTGGAACAGCCCTCCTCTCAATCAGTCTCTTCCCCCTAATCTAGGAAGAAAGCTTTCAAGCAAAAAGATCCCCCTCCTCACCACAGGGGGCTCCGAAGAAGCGCTCAGCCTTTGGAGACATCACCAACGTAAGTGCGGGCTGCCCTCAAGCCATGCTTGGATTTATCTGAAGTTGAAATGGGTCTTGAATCAGACTCGGAGAAGCATTATCCCCAAGCGCTGTCCTGTCCTTGTGGTGTTCTTGTTTGGCCAAAAATCAAGGGCAGCGTTGGATCTCTACCCTTGGGCCCTGACTTAAGTGACTCTCCCCCCATCCACCGCTCCTGGCTCCCAGTCTTGTGCTTCCCTCAAGCACAAGGCATTTCCCTTGCTCAGTGTGGTTGCCTCAAATATCCTAAGGAGTGTTTAAATTTAGTCGGACATAGCCTGTGTCGAACTGCAGACATGGAATGAGCTTGCTCGTGAGGGCTGGCTCTCTGTTGCCCTGCCTGTACCCTTGCCCCAGTTCCCAAGTCTCTTGCCTGTGCTCTGCAGGTGGAGTGCAAGAACTGTAATTATAGAGCTGAGGGAGCGTCACTATAGTTAAGGTGGCTGCATTGTTGCGTTCAAATCAGGAACGTTCTATTCACTATAAAATCAGGATGATCTTTTCTAGCAGTGTGAAATTTGGTAGCAAGATTCGCTTAGGTAAGGTGTAAAATCTGTCCAAGTTTCAGGTAAATTGGATGAAAAAATGACATTTGAATTTTGGAGCAATAATGACATTTTCTCCAACTCATTTTCCTCATGGTGACTTAGTTTTGGGAGCAATAGTCAGACATCTAGCAGAGCTCAAAAATTCAAGTATGACCTGTTTGTTTTCGTTTTTTTCATTTTTGAAAGTTCGTTCCATAGCTTTGAAGTTCTGATGTTTTGAGTTGCCCATTTTGGCAAATGAGGAGAGCAAGAATAGCGGCTTCCATGCTTTCACTAATGTTCTTTTGTGTTCTATGTGAAGAGTTAAGCTTTTGTGAAGGCTGCTGTTGTATGGATGCGAGTGGCATTTAATAGTTCAAAGTTTATTGGGATATCGGCTTCTGCCATAATCCACACAAATGGCATTTATTACAGGCTATGGATAGGGCAGAGCTAGGGCTGAAAGAGAAAACTTATTGACTAGCTGCACTGGTTGCCAAGCAAACTCCCCAGCAGGTGAAACTGACAAGGAATGAGGATTGGGAAAAGAGACAACCGGAATATCAGATGGAAGTAATGGTGCTTTGGGAATGCCAGTAGCCTTTAATGGGCAGCAAGTCAGTAAAAAGCCATATGCTTAACTGAAACAAAGGAAGTGGGGGAGGATTTGAAATGCCAAAGGGCAGGGGGGACTAAAAAAGGCCAGGAAGGGTGGGGAGTGAGGGAGCCATGGAGTCGAAATAGAAAGATGGGGAGTGGAGCTGCGTGGAATGACAGGTAGGAGGTCATTCAGAACACCTGGAATTATGCAAGAGCTGGGTGGAAAGATGGGTACAAGGATACTGGGAGCATCTGAAATGACAGGGAGCTTAATAGAATGACATGTAAGAGACTAGTGAGAGCAGCTGGAATGATTGGACCAGGAGGGGAGGCTGGGTGAAATGATGGAGAAGAGGAGCTAGGTGGAATGACGAGTGCAAGGACCCAGCCCTTCTCACCGTCTTTCCATTTCTTCTCTGTGGCTTCTTAACTCTTTTTCTCCTGGTGAAGGGATAAAGTTGAGAGAGACTGTATGTAGTTACGTGTATTGAGGAATTTTACATATTAGATAGAATTACTTTAGGTACGTAACTGACAAAGATCAGGGCTGCAAGGGAAATTCTCTGCAAAGAGAGGTCTTTGAAGCAATATCCCTTTCCACCACTCCTCCCCCTGCCTGGTAAAACTGTCCAGCTGAGGCTGAAGGGGAAACTCACTGAGAAGGGATGGAGTCAGAAAAGAGACTGCATGTGATTATGTGCATTGAGGAATTGTGAGTTGGAGAGAATCCCTTCAGGTGTCTAACTGGGAAAGCTCAGAACAAAGGAAACACTCTGGCAAGGAGGGAATCTGCAAAGCTATATCCTCCCTCCAGTCCATTTCTCCCCCTGCTGATGAAATTGCTGAGGTTGTTCCCAGGTGTAAAAAAAGAAAAAATCATGCTGGCTGAAAGGGAAACTCACTGATTGGTTGCAAATCAAAGTTGATACTGGGGCAGCAGGGGGAATTTAGTGGATCTCCCCTTTCCAAAAATAGGGAAATTCTTAGATAAAAAAACCTTCAGTTTAAGAGAGGAGTTAAAGCTCTTACAAATTCAGCAATGCTTAAAAAGCATGGAAACTGTAAGTTAAAGCTTCCACCTTAACTTGCATGGCATGTAAGCAGTAAAGACATTGTACAGTCTCGCATGTTGTGCTCACTTACAATTTAGGTTCGATGTACCTACGCTTTGCCTTGGTCTTTCAGCCCCAATCCTCTTCCTCTGCAGGTTGGGAGCAACACTGAAGCTGGAGACAGCAAGCTCCTCCCTACCCCAATATTATGTACTTGATCTGTCTTCACTGTGGCCACAGTTTGTCCTTCATTATATAGTTCCTTTCTCAGACAGCAGCTCAAGTGCATCTGCTCATTGCACAGGTGATTAAGGGTAGGGGAATATTTGCCCTCTTCTGTCATGCAATGGGGTAAATCTTTAACAAGCCCTCCTGCCCCATATCATACTGTTTGTACTGCAGCAGTGTAGCAAACCACCTAGATCTGCATTTCAGACACCTGCACCTACCCTCTTGCCTCAACACATCTTTGTGGAGGAGTACTGCTCAAATATTACCCAGCCACAGGACAGCCTCAATCTTGTAGACTAGGGACATCACCAAGGCAGGAAACAGCAAGATTAGCCCAGTCTCCCTAATGTTTTTAATCCCAGTATGTAACAGAGTCTGACCTCGATGGTTATAATTGGATACAAACTGCCAGTAGACCCTGCTGTCCACATTCTTCCCATTCTTCCCAACCTGAATGAAAGCACTTGGGGGTGGGGCCAGCAAAGCATTGGATGGGTTCCTCACTGGAGCGTGGCTTCAGGAGCCTCCTCTAATAGCAGCTCTAAGTCCAGGCACTATAGAGCAAGGCACTGTCCTTTATGTGTCCCAAAGTGATGATTTGGCACAACTGCTGCAATGTGCCAGTTCCCTTCCCCCTATTGATGCTGTTTCTGCAGGCCTACCACTGCTGCTGCAGCAGAATGGCAGCAGCAGCAGATTCTGCTGGTTGGGTCTAGCCCAGGACAGCAGGGCTACTATTAGCCCTTCTGAATACTCGTTGCCTAAGAAGTATACCCTTCTGGTATCAGGAGTTTGGTAGGCAGAGCTACCCCAGTTCCTGAGCTCCAAACTAGGCTGGTCCCTTGCAACCTATCCGAGGAAAAGAGAGTTAGTTTTGGGGAGGCACGCTGAGCCTGGAGAGTCAGGGTTTGACACTGCAGTGCCCCCTATCTGGCTTAGCATTGGGTAATGGACATGCAAGGCTAGCTGAACAGGCTGATTTTCTGTGACCCAGTAACTCCCTTCATGTTCCCATGAATGATTTGATAGAGCCCTGCTCAGATAGTTTGGTCCAAGCCTGGCCACATTGGGACTGGCCAGAACCCACTCACAATGTAGCTGGGAACTTCTGAGCCTGGGTGTGATGTAATGGGGTGTGATGTCATAGTGCCCCAGGTACAGGAAAGGGGTAGTGAATGCCCTAACTTATTCCTTTTCTGGCATAGCGCCCCACCCCCCTCCCGGGCAAATGCTGTGATGTCATGGTGCTTTGCAGAAGTGGAATTACATCAGGAAAAGGGCAGAGTTAAGGCATTATCTTGTCCCTTTCCTGATGTGGCCCCGCCCCTGTAGAGCAATGTGATGTCGCAGCACTCCTGTCATTAGGAGCCCAGCCCAAGTCTGAGCCTGATGGGTTCGGTCTGCAGGACCCTATTCCCGAGCAGGAGCTGTACTGGAGGCTCAGTTCTTGTAGGCTGTACTGACTCTTATCTCCTCCCAGGCTCACAAGGCCCAGGTTGAAGCAGGGAAGAAGGAGGCAGTGAAGGTCGGTCCCAGAAAGGCAACAAAAGGCTCAGCTGCACTGGGGGTCTCAAAAAACAATGAGATCAACCTGAAAAAGTGAGTGACTGACTGTGACTTGGGCTGTGTCTCCCCAGTCCCCTTGGCAGTACTGGACTGTTGTGTACATCACACCAAGAGCTCAGCTATAACCTGAAAAGGCTGGGGGTTGCAAATCTGGTCTCATCAGTGCAAGCCCTGTGAGGTGCTGCCGATGCAAGAAGTTTGTACCTGTGAGGCTTTACCAGTTTCCACAGCAACACAGTAAAGCCAATAGTGGCTAATCAGGGCTGGATGCTGCAAGTGTAGCTGGATTCAGAAGGAAGACTCCATTGGGGTGTATGACCTGCCAACTGCAGGTACCAGCCAATTGTTTCCCAAGGAGCTCAGGAAGGCACTCCCTGTAGCGGGACCCATCATGGGTCACAAGGAGGCTTCTTGCCCCTGCCTCTGAAGCAGCTGGTGATGGGAAACTGGGCTGGACAGGACTCTGGTGCTGAGTATCTTAGCTGTGCTTGCATAGACACGTAGTGAGGGGCAGCAATCGAGAACCTCTGTTATCTGTCTTGACTCCCTGCTCCTGCTTGGTTTGTTCCAGGTCACTGAGGAAGACTCCCCCCACAGAGGTACCCACTGCAGCCCATCTTATTGCCAAGAAGGAGCTGGTGGGGGAGCAGCCAGTATCAGTACCTGGAGAGCCAACTGTGCAGGTACCAGAGCCACCGGCTGTTACCTTACTGCCCCCTGAGGCAGGACCTGGAAAATTGTGTTTTGCCTCATCCTGGTAATCCCAGGGCCCTTCCTGTTCACGTCACCTCACCCCTAGTGAACCTCAGGTTTGCCCTCCAGTGGGTGGTGGGGGTGACCAGGCTGTGCCTCAGTTCCTTCCCATCTGCTTCATGGACACCAAGCAGCTTCCCAAGCCTGGCAAGCAGAAAGCTCAGCTGGTGCTTGCTCAGGCCATGGCTGGCAACAGCAAAGCTCTTTGGAAAAGCAGCACTCATGGGCTCACTGGGAAAGTGGATCAGATGTGCTGCTGTTTCCATCTTCAGTAGAGAGTTCTGAGTGGCATAACAAGGGATGTTGTAGAGCAGAACTGCATTGTGTTGGCAGAGCAGGGGTACAAGACTAAGTGCAACCTCCCTGCCATTCCACAGTGTTTTGCTGCTGCCTCTGTCCTCGCCAACAACCTCACTGCTATCCCAGCCCTGAGCTCCCACCAGCTCTGCCAATGCCCCTCTTGCAACTCCCTCCTGCTTTCCCAGGCTTGAGGCCCCATTGCTATCCCAGCAAGCAGCCTGCCCTGAACTCCTGTTCAAGACTGATGCATTTAAATGAATGTTGTTTGTCGCCCCAGGATGCCCTGTGGGCAGGAGGGGCAGGATATAAATTTTAAATAAATAAATTTGCAGAGTTGTCTGGAGAGATGGTCCAGTGCCTGGCTGCTCCCTTCCTGGTTCACCCTTTTCTCCCTGCCTGCCATGTCCACTTGGGACTTTTCTGCCACGCTATTTTTTGTTGTGCTTTTAAAATGACCCAACCTTCTGGCTTGTTCCCAGCAGGTGGCCCCGATTGAGGACATTGACAAGGATCAGCTCGATGACCCCTATGCCAACGCGGAGTATGCCAAGGAGATCTTCACCTACATGCGGGAACGGGAGGTAGGGCAGGGAGGGTATTTGTTCATGGGGGAGAGGGACATTCTTAATTTTATGCTTCAGGATTGAGTTTTAGCAGTTGTGGGTTCTTCATGGGTGTATGAAATCCAGGAACCTGTGCTTCCTGAACTGTAATAAGAAGGGTTTCTGGGGTTCTTCAAAATTCTTGTGTAAATAGGATCTTAGTTGGGGTGGGGGAGTTCCCAAGAGCCATATACCAAAACTTTACTGTTTCTGACAGCCACAAAAACACAAACCTCTCTTGCTTTGAGACTGGCTGGCAGAGCTAGTCCTCTGTAGTCCTAACTGCTGAGATTTTGAGGAGCTTCTGAGATTTGAGTGCCATGAAGTGTAAAACATGACTTGTAAGGCAATGCAGGGCTCGTGACCAGCCCTGGCAGAGAGCCACACTTGAACTGCCCAAGAGTTCAGGTGCAGCTCCCATAACATAGTTTGTCCACCCACGCATGGTTGCATAAACCTGGACCATAGGCCCCTTTTCAATTTCTAAATATGGCCTGTGGATCTGGTCTCTATTGCAAGCATTAAAAGAGTGAGCAGAGGGGAGCAGAGATGAAAGCGTGAGCTTAGGGAAAGGGGATAGATTCATGATCTTGGACCCTTCCTTCCACCATCCTGAGTATCCCTTTCATCACCCCCAATCTCTATTCAGCCCACAGAGAACTTGTGCTAATTTTCAAAGTGACATTTTGTAGGGAACAGGTTGTGCACCCCTGGTCTAAAGTATTACCTTAGCCTTAGTGTGTTTCCTATCCCTCTCACTAGTGTTAGGCCCAAGTTGTGAGCAGAGGTGGTGCCTGGATCAGGAGGATCCCAAACTGCAGTTTGTGGAATCAATCCCAGATACAATGCAGGGGCTTTGGTCCCTGCTGTCACTGGGGCTGCACTCATCTCCCATGCATTGCACTCATTCCTTGCTCCCCAGACAGGGCCTGCCTTGTGCAATCAGCATGTGCTGGGCTGTGGTCATCTCCAGTAGGGGCTCAGTCAGAGAGGGTCCGTTGGCTCCACAAGTGTAGAAGCTGCTGCTCTGTATGCTTGGGAATGAAGGGGCTGCTTGGGAATGAAGGGAGGTGAGGGGAGGCAGAGAGCCGGGGTGGCTGCAGTAATCAGTTCAGCAGAGAGCTCAGGGTGTTTAAGTTAGTCAGAAGCTGTGGACAGGGCTCTGGGTGAGCTTCACTCTGCTCCCTGCCCCCCACAACCTTTCAGAGCTCAGGCCTTTGGAGGAAGGGATTAGGTGCAGGAATGAACAAGGACAATGTGGTCAAATCCTCTAGGGACGTAACCTGCCCATGCCCCCATCAATATATTCCAGAACACCATCCTCCCCACCGCCCTCCCACACACTTTGCAGGCAGAAAATCCGCTACTATCCCCTCCTTGCTTGAAGGTTAATGCCCCAGCTCCATGCTTCAGCTACCAGCTTCAGCATTGTTGCTTAGCCTCCCAGGAGCCACAGTTCAGACTCTTTTTGTCCAGCAACAGCCTTTCTGTGAGGAATAGGGTCCAGAGCCGATTGGATACTGGGGCCCTGGGAGGCTGGATGTGTCCCTGGCACTGTGGGCTTTGTGTGCAGTCAGGTGAGACAGGTACCCCAGCTCTGTGGATGAAGGTTCAACCCCTCCACCCAGTCCTCCAAGCATAAGGGGAGGGTTCTTGGCCATTTGATTAATGCACCCTCCCCTGCAGGAGAAGTTCTTGCTTCCAAGCTACATGGAGAATCAGCATGACATCAGCAGGGACATGCGGGCCATCCTAGTGGACTGGATGGTGGAGGTGCAGGTAAGAGTGTGGGCAGGTCCTGGCAGTGTGTTGGGGGAGTGGGTGGGCACTACCTGCCCTACTGAATGTGCATCTGGGATGAAACTTCCAGAAAGAACCACAGATTCAGTGATCGCTGGTTGGGCAGGTTAGGCAGGCAAGGAGTGCCTCAGATAGCGGCTGAGTGGTGGAAGCAGGGACTCAAGCCAGACTGGGGATGAGGTCTGAATACAGAGGAAGCCAAGGGCCTGGGCTGGGGCGATGGTTTGTAATGGCCACAGAATGGTGCCAGTTGCCTGGTGCAGGCCTTCACTTGCTGGTGTGAATCAGGGATGGTTCAGTTCCCAAGGACAGCCATCAGAGCCCAAAGTCTCTGGGGCAGGTCTTGCTTCATCAGTGCAGCCTGCTGACTCGGGGACATCAGGGGAGGTGGAGGAGAGCGGGTGCAAGTACCGCATGGTGGGGAGCCAGGATTAGCTGCTTCAAGCACTAGACAGTGATTGGTGGGGCTCCCAGAGGGATTGCATGCTGACAGCCCTGCCCTGATCACCTGTTGGCTGCTCTGTCCTCCTGGTCTCCCGTAGGAGAACTTTGAGCTGACTCATGAGACGCTGTACCTGGCGGTGAAGCTGGTAGATCACTACCTGGTGGAGGTGATCAGCATGCGGGACAAGCTGCAGCTCATCGGCTCCACGGCCATCCTCATCGCCTCAAAGTTTGAGGTGAGGTTGGGGCTCTCTGCCTAAAATAGGGTCCCCAGCTTGTGCGGGGGAACACCTTGTTCCCTGCTCTCCCCCTTCTGGGTGGGGCAGGGGGTATCTCATTCTGCTGCTGCCTACCTCCACAGGGCTCAAGCAGGTGCTTGTCTGCATGGCATCAGGGAGCCTGTTGTGTGGCTTAAATTTCCCCCTGACCCTGGGTAGGGAATGGCTTTAAGTCAAGGGTGGGCTCCTGTGCAAACATGACCTTTCCGAGCTTTTTCTGCTTCCTTTGTCCACTCCCCATGCTGCTGGGAAAGTCAGCCTTGCTTCATGACTACCAAAACCACCCAGAGCCTATCTGTATGAAGACGAGACTGGTTATGTCTAACTTCAGGTGGTGGAGGGCAAGCCCTTGCCCCTTGTGCCACAGTGACTAGACTCTAGGGGCAGCCTGATCTAGCTGGAGCCTTAGCTGAAGGTGGCCCTTGTCATTCCTGAGGAGGGACATGAGCAGGAACACTCTTAATGGGAGTCTAGCCCCACAGGCCATACTACCCACAGGCCTCTTAGTGACAGGTGATATTCTGGGAGCAGAGGAGTGGAGGGTTTCTGCCCCTACCAGTCACTATGCTACTCTGAAGGAGGCTGCATTCTGTCCCTGTTGCTGACATTTGAATCTTCCTGGCAGCTGGGAAATGGTGGAGGCTATGTCCACTCCCCATGCTGCTGGGAAAGTCAGCTGCCAGCCATGAGTAGATTCCTCCTCGGTTTCAAACCCTTGGGGCCCCTGCAGCAACAGCAAGGCTGCCATGGGGCCCAAATTAAGGAGGGGTCTGTCCCCCGCACCACCAGCTTGGGGGATGGGGTGGGGATGTTCCTGTGTGTCCCAGCCTTTTACACACCCACCTAGGAACTTGCATTTTGTAGATGAGATGCCAGATCTTCTAAGCTGGATGCCCCAAATCAATTGGAGCCTTTACTAGCCCTTAGCACTTGGGCTAAAGCTTGCTTTGTCTTGCAGACTTGGAGTGCTCAACTGCTGTTGAGGAAAGGAAGTCCATCTCACTCCTAACTATCCTGTTGTTCGCTGAAGCTCTTCCCCAGATTATAAGCCACCATTCTGTTTTGCATCCACCTGCCTAACTGAAGACTTCTGCCCTTCCTTGCATCGTTGAGCAATGAAATGGTTAACAGTGCCTTGGTCACTGGAGCTTACACTTAATGAGATAAACGGGGCAGTTCAGAGCTACTGTCTCAGGCTCCATGCAAACTCAGGCAGGCATCATAGCACCAACTACTCATGTCACATTTTCTACACAACCATGATGGCTAGAGAGGCATCTTTTGGAGCAATCTCCCAGCAGTAGATAGCAGTCCTGAGCCATGTGGAAGGGATCTCTAGAAGGAAGGAAAGCTTCTGATGTGCTGGCACTGAATCAGGCCAGGGCTGGGTGCCTCTGGAGATGCTGCTGATTGCCTGGTCTAACAGTTGCCTGCAGCCCTCACTAAGCCCAGACAGTAGCTCTGCACAGGAGACCAGGACAGTTCTAACACCCATTAAGAATTGCAGGGAGGCAGAAAGCCAGAGGGAGCTCCCTGTCATGCCATAATCCCAAAGGGGTGAGGGGTTGAAGACTAAGAGAGAAGCCCTTAAAGTTGTTTTTCCATGATTAGCTTGGTTAAAGGGGAGGAGACTGAATGAGAGGACAGTAGGGATTTAGGAGCACAGGCCTTCCTTACATCACGATGGGCTTGAGGCCCCCATGCTTCCTGGGGGCTTTTAACAATGCTGTACTTCCTGTGGCACAGCCCCTCCTCCTGGGGTTCCAGGCTGGCATTTCTCTGCCTCAAGGCATCTGCTTTGTAGACGTTGTCAGCTGTTCACATCCCTTCCTTTCTTCCTGCTCCCCACCACTCCAGGAGCGCTGCCCACCCTGCATAGATGACTTCCTATATATTTGTGATGATGCCTATAATAGGGAGGAGATTATTGCCATGGAGATGAGTATCCTCCGCATGCTGAAGTTCGACATTAACATTCCCATCCCATACCGCTTCCTCCGCAGATTTGCCAAGGTGGGTGTGGGCTCCATTCCAGCACAGACACTTGGGCTGCTGGGTGTGCAGTGCTGACTGGGATGGTACAGCACTTAGAGGATGTTCCTTTTTGGTCAGATGAGCCTGTAATCGGCATAGAGGGCTCCCCATCCCTGCCCTCAGGAGTCTCCCAAAGACAGGCTATCTTTTTCTGTACATGCCACCCTCTTGCCTGCCCGTGCAGCAATAAATGTGTTCTCATTCCTGCTGACTGGGGGTGGGATGCTCCAGCAGGGGAGGATGGTAGGGTGCTGCGGGTGATGTCCAGTTGGGAAGGAGAGATGCTGTTTGTGTGCACTCCAGTTGGGTGGGGAGGGAGCAGTGCCTGAACCAGCTGGGGGAGAGGGGCAAGTTAAGCTCTGGCTCCGGATATAGTTCCCCACAACACTACATGTGCCCTGGATCTGGGGTGTCGGCCCTGGTTCTGCTTCCCCCTGGTTCTGCAGGGAGAAGGGGGAGGTGTCCCCCACAGCAGTGTTGGGGTGGGACTGCCTTATTCTGGCTGGCCACCAGGTGTCTTACCTATCCCTTCCCCATGGTCGCAGTGCGCCCACGCTACAATGGAGACACTGACACTGGCCCGCTTCATCTGTGAGCTGACCCTGCAGGAGTACGACTACGTGCAGGAGAGTGCTTCCCAGCTGGCTGCCAGCTGCCTGCTCCTGGCCCTCATGATGAAGAACCTTGGTGGCTGGGTGAGTGCCCAGCCTTTGTGGATGGCAGCGAGTCCAGTAGTTACCAGGCCACAGCACTAATCCCACTGCCTGCTAGCCAGTGCCCCTTGCCCTCGGAGTCCCCCATATCTCCTAGCAAGGAGGTGGTCCAGTTTGGGACTGGGTACTGACTTGGGCCACCTTTTTTAACCACCAGAGCAGCAAACTACTGGAATAAGCTCCCAGGGACAGTTAGGGAGCAAAAAACCTGAATAGTTTTAAAACTGAATTGGATAAATTCATGGTACATAACTTGCGAGGATTTTTCATTTTGCTGTTACAGGAAGAAAACTTTTTTTACCACCCACTCCCCAAACCTATTTTTGAGGGTTTTCCCCTTTCTGAAGCATCAAAGTTGTCTGCAACTGGAGAGATGCAATAGATGGGGTATTCTGGTGGTGCCTGGGTACTATAACTATAAGCTGGGTGCCTGACTAGCATGTCCTGCACACATGCTCAAGGTCTGATTGCCATATTTAGGGTCCTGAGGGAATTTTCCCTTGGGTAAGATTGGCAGTGACAAGGTTTACTTTCCCCTGCAGTGTGGATGTGGCTCCCTTAATTGAGACACCTGGGTTTTTCTTTAAGGTTGTACCCCGTTTCATGCATCATGTGCTCTGGTCATTCCCCATCTCTAACTGTGGCAAGTTTTTGTTGTAGACTGTTTATTGGTGATTTATTCTGTGCAGGTGGCTTAGGTAGGATGAATCCTGCATCGATGCAGGAAGGTAGACTAGATGACTCCTGGGGTTCCTTCCAGCCCTATGACACTGTGGATAATGTACCTGCCCCTTGCCCATCCTTTGACCCTCCGGCCTGGGTTCTATGTGACCCAGCAAGTCCTTGTATTGGGAGATGGGAGCCCTGCTGGCAGGATCTCTCCCCCGGGATAAGTTAGGGTATTTGGGCCTCTGGCACTTTACTCCAGTGCCTTCTCCCATAGGGAAGGGAGGGGCAGAGAGGTGGGTGGAAGGGAAGGCAGTTGATTGAGCAGCCCCCTGGATATTTTCCAGAGGGCTTTGTGGAGGTGGAATCAATAGAAAAACCTACATTACAAAGCAGTTCTCCCTTTCCTGCTGGTCAGGCTATGGGCCAGGATTTTATGGTTATTTTTATATTGTATGCTGCCCGAAACTGCCTATGGCAGGAGGGGTGGGATATAAAATAATGATATAAATTAAAAAAATATATAAAATAGCCTGGGTCAAGTGGGGGTGTCTTCTGGGCTCCCATGTCTCTCCTATTCCCTCTGTAGGCCACTGCTTCAAACTTTGGTCGTAGCCTCCCTGATGCCACTGCCTGCCCCGCCTTTCCCTTACCACAAGCATGAGCCATTTCCTGAGCCAGCTCATGTGTTTCCCCGGGGGAATCTGCAAGGAACCCCCTGCCTCTGCATGGGCATGGTTGTGGGCGGGCAGGTGGGAGTCACTGTAGTCTCTGGGTCTCTGGCAGGTATGGGAAATCCTTGTGCATCTGTCCTGCCAGTGCTTTGGGTCTCTGGTAGAGCTGAAATGGGGACTTAATTTAGTACCCTCAGGCACTACCTGCATTTTCAAGATGAGTACTTGATGGGCTACCCAGGTACCACTGGATACCTGAAGAATCAGTAATTTCTGGTATCAATTTTGATTTGCGATTACCGTTCAATTTATCAGTATGGAAAACAGAAAAATTGGAATCAGAAGTTGACATTCTGGGACAGAAATACACAAAAAGTGTTGGAAGTTGACATTTGGGGATATCAAATCACAGTTGGGTACCGATCAGTGCCAGAGTATACCGTTTTGCAAGTAGTCTTTTCACCTCTAGTCTCTGGGTGGGTTGTGCTCTGTAAGAACGGGAACACTCGAGGTGTGGGATCAGAGGATGGGAAATTTGCGAACTGCTCTGTTTCCTCATTATGCTTCGTATCCTTGCTCCTGCCACAGAATTCCACGTTGGAGTATTACAGCAGCTACAAAGCTCAGGAGCTCCACCCACTGGTGAGAAGGCTAAACTTCCTGCTGACCTACCAGCAGGATGAGAAGCTAAAGGCTGTCCGCACAAAGTATTCACACCGGTAAGGAGCCCTTCACAGAGAGCTGCTTGCCCCTGGGGGGTGGGGGGGCAGGATGATGGTAGGGCTGAGAGGGAACTAGTAAGGGGCATGGCATTGGGGTGGGGTTACTTCTCCAGATAATATGGAGAAGAGGGGTGGGTAGGAGCTGGGAGCTTGGTTGGTGGGTGTCTGAGAGCTTTCTGCAGTATTAATCCTAGAGCTCTCTGGCAGGCCAAGCTCATGTTATGCATGTACTTGATCAATGTCTCGGAAGAAGCAGCAGAGGGATCATTTGGGGCTGGTCCCAGGGTAAGGGTGTGGGAGTTGGGCACAGGGCTCAACTTCCACATGGCATGAGGCTGAGGTGGGCATGAGGGCAGAGGGTTTGCTGCTCTTCCTGGGCATTGTATGGCTGGATCCCTGCTTGTTCCCTATCGTTCTCTGGGGACTGGGAAGATAATGGGCAGGCTGGACCCATTTCACTCCAGTCCCTAACACACACTTTAGAGGGAGGAAGCTTTTAGCAGACCTGGCTCCTTGGTGAGGACTAATGGCAGCCGCCAACCTTGCTGATGGGATGTGAATCTGAGACTTTTGGGGAGACGCACCTTTTCTAGACCACCTTGTGTGAAGGGTGCCAGCTCAGCTCTGCATCAGGGTCCCTTGAGAACACAGCCCAAGGGACAAAGACTGAGCCCAGCAGCCTGGTGGCTTTGGCTTCTCTGTCTTGGTTGGGTGCCCCTCCCTGTGGGACTGTACCCTGCTGTGTGGGATGTTCAGCTCTGGGCTATGCTGCTGGGAACTAGCGTTGGGAGTGGTGGTGGCTGGGAGGATGAACTGAATTAGGATGGAAGGTCAGAGAGGGAAATCCTGATGAGGTCTGCCTGAAGCAGGCTAGTGATGGGGTGGGACTTCTGCAGGGGAATTGCAGAAGTTAATCTGGATCATCTCAGCTGAGCCCCCAATGCCTCCATGGTGCAGAGACTGTGACCTGGCCCACCCTAGCACTAAGCACCTGCCTTGTCTTTTCAGAGTCTTCTTTGAAGTCACCAAGATCCCACCCATGGATATGCTGAAGCTGGAGATGGCTCTCCAGAGCTAGCCCTAGCTGTGGGAGGGACAGTGGCAGGAGGCTGGTGGACTTGTATTACCTGGGCACCAAAGTGGCCAGTGTGTAAATAGCTTGTATATAGACGTGAGGCTCAAGCCACACAGAGCCTGTACATAGATTTTTATTGCTAATGGGAAAAGAGTCAAAGCAAAAGCAGTGTTATGGGGGAAGGAGGTGCAAACCAGGAGAAAAAACATCAATAAAATATGGTTGTAATTCTTTTGCTGCTTCCTCCTGCTAGCAGGCCAGTGCCCAGGCTGGGATTGGGGTCCCTCATGTTCCATAGACCCTGAGAAAATTTGTACCCATGTCCAGAGTTCCACTGTGGTGCTGCCTCCAGTAGTGCCAGCAAGTACATGGGAATGTGAGTAGCTGGCCTGCTCCCCCATACCCAACTCTGGCTGCTGCTCTTCCATTTTCCACAAGGCAGTGGCTGGGCCTTGCGTTGCTTGCTCTCTAGAGAAGCCTGGCTGGGAAGCTACCTAGTATCCCTGCTGTTCCTTTCTAGCTTGGTATGCTCACCTGTAAGCAGCCAGGGCTGAATGCTGCCGCTGAATTTTCCTGAGCCGACCTTATTACTGACTGTTACACCTGCCCCTGGCATCATTCCTTGAACTCCAAACTCATGCTGTTAGCTATGGCTAGTCCTGCTAGCTGGGTTGAGATATGTGACCAGGGAGGCCCCAACATTCCCCCTATGGCTTATCTTGCTTTTGCTGACCCTGGCTTGAAAGTGAGCAGAGCTACCTCCTCCCCCAACCTGTAAGTCAGGCTTGTGTTCTGCATCAGAACCCCTCAGTCCTGCTATGCTGCAAGGTGCACTGGGAAAGCCTGCTGAAAGGAGCACATGTGTTTGAGCGGGAGGGGGGGGCCTAGCTAAACCCATATCACCCCCTTAGAAAATGAAATGTTGGCTTATGTAGGTCAGACCTGAATTGACCCACTGCTCCCCCTGGTGGGCAGGGATGTGACTGCTCCAACCCAACTTCCTAGAAGCCCCTTTGAGCAATGGCTTGCCACTTCACTTAATGCATTGCTGCTCTCTGCATTGTGGGGAAGTGAGGAGCCAGGTGGGCTCCTGGAAGGCTCCACAGAATGTGCACCGTGTAGTTGTTTGGGATTGGGGGGGGCAATGAGCAGTCCATTGGTTTTGTGCCTTTTACATGGATCTTAGCCATGCCAATTTAGGGGCTTCCTGCTGGGACAACAGCTCTTCCCAGCTCAGATAACCTGGGGAGGGGGCAGGTATTGTGGGAGCCAGTTAGTGGTGCTCAATGAAATGCATTTCGAGGCCATCTCCATCCTAGTAAGCAACTAGCTCGGGTGTTGATGCTGCTGAAGTCTTTTGGGAGCAGAGCATAGGCTTGGATTTATCCTCTTGGGTCACTGTGGTTGGCATGCTGCCCTCTGGCCCTTTTGTTTTTGCCATAAACAAAGGTTTACATAATATTCAATAGAGTTTATGCTGGGTATCCAGTGGTACCCAGGCAACACACCAGAGAAGAGGGTCTTTTTAGTGCTATGGCTTAGTTTACAGCCAGAATCAGCTGGAAACCCATCCCTTTATGTTAATACCTTGTGGCAGGGAGCCTGTTGCTGACACAAGGAAGCATCTTTTTACCATAAACAGCTCATAGTTATGTCCAGCAGTTTCTGGAAATCTGCTTGCTTTGAGGAGAGCTGTTCTAGAGAAAACCAACCCCCTTTGGACTGATCCATGTTGCTGGGATGCTCCTGCAAACATGGTTGGACTTGTGTCCCATACCCTGCCAGGATCAGGCCTAGAGGCAACTGCTGCAGGATTTTCTGTGCAGTCACAATCACATGTTCACATAAATATAAATTATGGAAACCATTTGCATTCAGGCAGCTCCTGCCATTCTTGTTGTTTTTGTTGTTATAAGCATTTATATAGCGCAAGCAATGTACCTGGTGCTTTACAAAGAGTAAGATAGACACCGTCCCTGCCCAAGAGCTTACAATCTAAAGATGGGGAGGGGAGTCAGGGAAGGGGGAACAGAGGGAGAGACAAGGGATGCAACATTTATGAGGATGCGAGAGCTCAGGTACATGTTCTTGGCTTGGTTACAGAGAATTGGGAGTTTGCACATAACAGGTGGGGGATAATCCTGGGTGGGGATGATTAGCAGGAGTTAGGAAGGGCGGAGCGGAAGGGGGGCAAGGCGGACGAGGGCAGGAAGTTCCAGGCGTGCGGGGCAGCAAGGGAGAAGGGATGAAGGCGGTTGGGAGAGCAGGGGAGGCGTGGGAGGGGATGGAGGAGGAGCGGAGTGCTTGAGCAGGGGTTCGGAGGGAGATCAGGCAGAGAGGTAGGAGGGAGCAAGGTTGTGAAGGGCTTTGTAGGTGAAGACGAGGAGCTTGTATAGAATACACTCAGGAAGAGAGAGCCAGTGGGGAGAGGAGAGGCTGCACGTAGTCAAAGCGACGGGCTAGGTGGATGATTCTGGCAGCAGAGTTTTGAATAGAGATAAGGGAAGAAAGGTGGGAGCGGGGAAGGCCAGCGAGGAGGAGGTTACAATAGTTGAGGCATGAGATTACTAGGGTGTGGATGAGAGTTTTGGCAAAGGAGACAGACAGAAAAGGGTGGATCTTGGCAATGTTGTGGAGGGAGAAGCGGCAGGATTCGGCTATAGAGTCAATGGGTTTGAAGGTAAGGTGCGAGTCAAAGATTAAGCCCAAGCTGCAGACTTGGGGGAGGGATGGAGACCCCTTCAATGGTAATTGGTAGGGAAGAGGGAGAGGAAGGATTGGGAGGGAAGATCAAGAGTTCAGTATTTGCCATGTTCAGTTTGAGTTGGCATTGAGACAGCCAGGTGGAGATTTCAGAGAGACAGTTGGTGAGACAAACTTGGACAGAGGGGGAGAGGGAAGGAGTGGAGAGAGAGTTGAGTGTCGTTAGTGTATAGGTGGTATTGGAAACCGTGGGAGGCAATGAGTTTGCCTAGGGATTGGGCGTAGATAGAGAAAAGGAGAGGGCCAAGGATAGAGCCTTGGGGAACCCAGACCGAGAGGGGTAGGGAGGAGGAGGAGGAGGAGTTAGGAAGAGATACATTGGAGCGGTCAGAAAGGTAGGAGGAGAACCAGTCGAGGACAGAGTTCTGGAATCCAAGGGAGTGGAGCAATTCAAGCAGGAGCGAGTGGCCAATAGTGTCGAAGGCAGCAGAGAGATCAAGGAGGACAAGAATAGAGTAAAGGCAGTTGGATTTAGCCACAAGAAGATCGTTGGTGATCTTAGCAAGAGCAGTTTCAGTGGCGTGAAGGAGGCGGAAGCCAGATTGGAGGGGGTCAAGGGAGGAGTTGGCGGAGAGGAGGTCGAGGCAACAGGGGTAGACAACCCGTTCAAGGAGTTTTGAAGCAAAAGGGAGGAGTGAGACAGGATGGTAATTAGAGGGATCCAGAGTGGACTTTCTGAGGATGCGGGGAGACGGTGGCGAAGGAGCCGGTAGAGAGGCAGAGGTTAATGATACGCAGGAGGGGAGGAGCGACAGTGGAGGTCAGGAGGTGAGAACGAATGGGGTCCAGGGGGCAAGCGGAGGGATTGGAGGAGGATAGCAGGGAGTAGATTTCCTCAAGGGAGGTGGGAGAGAAGGAGGATGGGATAGAGGGTATGGGGGGGAGTAGTAGAGGGAGAGGACTTGGAAGTGATATCCAGGTGGATCTTGTCAATCTTAGAGGCGAAAAGAGCGAGATCCTGAGTGGAGAGGGAGGAGGAGGACAGGGGTTTGAGAACAGTCAAAGGTGGAAAAGAGGCGGTGAGGGTTCCTGGAGCAGGCCTCAATGTGGGAGGCATAGTACTGCTGTCTAGCATGGGAGATAGCAGAGCTGAGCGATGAGAGGCAGAATCTGAAGTGGAGGAAGTCGGTGTGGTAGTGGGATTTGCGCCAGAGGCATTCAGCAGTGCGGGTGCAGGAGCGAAGATGGCGAATGGTGGGGGTGAGCCAAGGGCGAGGGTTACGAGAGCGAGCCGGGTGGGAGGAAAGGGGGGCAAAGGAGTCAAGGGTGGAGGTGAGAGAGGAGTTGAAGGCGGAGACGGCAGAATTGGAGGAGGAGAGGACTGGGGAGAAGCTGAGAGGGAGGAGGCAAAGTCCTGGGGCACAATGGCCTGCAGGTCGCAGAAGGGACGGGAAGATGGGGAAGAGGAGGGGGAGCAATGGGAGAGGTTGTTGCATCTTCTGGGCCAGCAGCCTGACCTTGGGTATTCCCATTCTATCAGCAGGAGGCAGAGTCTAGACAAAATTAATCAGGTATATAGGGGGCAAGCACCCTGTCATACACCGTTATTCTCTACCTCCATACAGTAGCAGGTAAGTTCTCCTTGAGAGAGACCCCTTCTGATCTTTTGTTGATTATCAGATTTGGATACTGCTGAGTATGCTCTGATGAACTGTGGGTAGTTTAGTGCTAGAGCTGAGGAGCATGGGAGTGCCCTTGTTTTCCTTGCCAAAGTCAGAGCAGAGCTGGCCTGGGATTAGCCCTGATTATTAGTGCCAAGGGCATCTAAAAGGTTTCTTTTATGTAGAATCCTTGTATCCTCTAGCAAATGCAAATGACAGGGCCTGGGGTTTCATTGGCTGCTCTAGGGTAAATGGGTAGGGCTATATCAACCCAGACAGGAGCAGACTCAAGCTCTTCCTTGCCTATACAGTGGTAGCAGCCTCTGCTTTTTGCTATTCCTTGCCCAGCCCCTGTAGTTCTCAAAGCAGGGTAGGCCAAGCTACCTATAAGAAATAATTCCCCAAAGCTTTATATACACCTCTAGCCCCTATATTCACATTCACTGTCACAATCTAGAGCACAGATTCAACTTGGCAGGCAGGCCAGCCAGCCAACCCGCCCGCCCACCCGTGGTATATAGCTTGAACTGCATCTTCACAGATGCATCTCAATCTCACCCACATGCGTGCACACCTGGCTAGGATACACAGATGGTAATTTACACTCCAAGCTGAAAAAATGACAGACCCAAATGCCAATAGTCTGGGGAGAGGGGTTTCCATATGCTCAGTTGGCCTGGCCATGCAGCTATATTACAATACATTCATTGGGGTTACTGCAAGTCTATGCAATTGCTGCCTGGCGTTGCTGGCTGCGGCACTTGGAACCTATAGTTGCTGAGTCCATGCCTTGCCATAGCAACAAGTTTTTTTGTACAGTCCTGTAGTGCGGTGCCATTGGCTTCAATGCAGGACTAACACAGGCAGGCTGCTTCCTGGCTATTGCTTCCCTGGCTCCTTTGCTAGAGCTTTCCCTACAGCAAAGGAGTCTGGTTCACAAACTTGAAAAGGTAAGTCACTTGGGGAGGTTTCTAAAAAGAGGGAATGTTGGGGGCTCCCAAATGGGCCCAGGTGTTGGGAGAATGAATGCATCTGCTCATAGCCCTGGGGACCCCCTGGTGGTAGCCTTCCTCTCTAAGGCCACAGGACCAGCATGATCCGTCTGTCACGAAACCTGAAGTCACAGTCCTTTGAGTATCAGCAGTGCACACATGTGAGATGCAACCAATTGCTCCCACACAGCTATGCCTTCCTGGGAATGCAGCATGAGACTACCCCATCTGAAGCCACTGAGAGCTGCTGGTGTTCAGCCCCTGGGCAGTTTAAGTTGAAAACACCTGCAAGGGGTTCCCATGGGAAAATAGTGCCCAATTTCCCAAGCTCTGTCTCCACTCCAGGTTGGCAGGACAGAGGCACATAGCAGCTTGCCTCAGCTGCACACAAACTCAGGAATGGGAGTGGGGAATAAATAATTGTAAAAGCCACAGCAAATTACTGAAGCTTGGGTGATGTTCTCTGCAACCAGTTATGTCACTGGCTATTGGTCAGGCCTGTATTCTATGGGAATAGCAATTCCTTAGCACATCAAGAGAACAATTTCCCAGTACTAGATACACCAGTAAGCAGAGTGAAATGACCCAATGGCAACTGGGACAGGGCTAGGCAGCAGCATGTGCTGAATCAAGCCAAGAATAAATTAAGCTTTTCTATGTTGCCCTAAAATAAATTGCTTCTGTAGCTCTATGGCTTATACTATGAGTTTCCAAGGTGCCTGTGGGAAGCAGTAGGCGTTTCCTCAGCCATAGGGTTTTCCCACTCTCACCACACTTCCTGTGCAAGGGAGGGGAGGTGCTTGGGGGCCTCATGCTCCAGGGGTCATTTTTACTTTGTAGGAGTCCGCATGAGTGACACAAAATGTGCTGCCTTCAGGCAGGAGAAAGAATGGCTGCAAGGAAGATACTTAGGGACCTGCAACCTCACTGGGTGCTGGGGACTTGATGCCTCCTGGAGTTGGAACCCAAGAAGGAGTTGACATGCTGGCTTCCTGGTGGAACATTTGCTTCTGCTTGTGGCTCATCAAAACCAAACTAAGATGGACAGGAAGCTTGGGGAGCTAGCCCTAGCTCCTAGAGGGACACACTCTGCTCTGTGAGCAGGGATGTGTATGTCTGTGTTAAGTTTGGAGCCAGCCTTGGGGCAGAGAGACACTGCGACAGTGTTTGGGCCATGCTGAGGACCAGACAGCCAAGCATTCACTACATAATTCAGTGCAGGACATGGAGCATACACTAGAGCAGAGGTTCTCAACCTTTTTCCAGTCCGAGAACTGGAGTGATGTATGTGACTACTTGGGAGCACTGCATAATTTGCATAGATTCTCCCCTCTGCAATTCAGTTTAATTCAATTCAATGGAAATTTAGATAATAAATCAGTTCTTCAATCCAATTTGACCCCACTTCAGTTCAATTCACTTATTCTACTTACTGCAGCAGCTTATGAGCGGAGGCCTCATGTGTGAAAGTGCTCCCAAGCACTACTGAAAGCTGGCTTGGGGAGCACTTTGACACTTTCCCCAGCTGCTCTGGTGCTCCCAAACACCAGATTGAGAATCTCTGCACCAGAGCTAGCCTCAGTCCCAGCATGGTGATGAAGCCTGTAGTTGGGGGTTTATATGGCACAGTGGCTACAGGGCCATATTGCACCAAATGCAAGCTGGGGATGGAAGAGAAAGCAGCCTGGAACCTGCTGTTTGGGAGCTTTAGAATAGAAAACTTCATATGTGAGGGAAGCTCTCCTCACATGGTACCTAGAGGCCCAGGAATCCCAGTTCCACTCACTACACGTGCGGTGCATGCTGACTTCCCAGCTTACTGAGGAGGTTGCCCTGGTGTTGCTCACAGATAGGTTTGGAAGGGTGAGTCAGCTGTTATAGAAGCCCAGAGGCCTCACATCACCATAGCTTGATACTTCCTTCTAGGTCCCAGAGACAGATAGTGAACTGCTAACGTAAGCCACTCAAGCACAGAAACCAAAACTATAGGGAGAAGTAGCCAGGACAGTCAACCAGTCAAGCAACAGTGTTTGGCAAACATGGCAATATGGGTGTGGGGCTGGGTGAGATCATTTGTGAGGAATGGTCTAATGCTGGGATTCTGGAATGGTCAAGGCTTGGATTTCCACAGATACCTAGAGGTTTGGAGTCGTGGTATGGCAGGGAGATTGCCTGTGTTTGAGATTTATAGCCGGCTATAGGTAGGTTTCTAGAGCTCCTGCTCAGACTGATTTTCCCCACACCTCTTTGCTGTTGTGAGCTTCTTTAGAGGTGGCTGCTGGCATCTTTAATTCCCTGGAGAATCCTCTTCATATGGCCTACTTTTGTTAGCCCAAGGTCCTTAATGAGAAAAGAAAGGAAAATAGGTCAGTTTGAAAGGAATAGAGAACTCTGTGGTCGGTACAGGCTGTTTGAAAGGCTAGTCCCTCTGATCAGCAGTTGAAAAGGAGATCCTGGGAGCAACACTGCTGGTTTTACACTCTGTGGAGAGACCCTGTAGCCAGTCACACTTGGAAATTCCTGCACATCTTATGTGCTTTGTGAACTGGATAGAAGAGTCTCACGCACGTGAAGAGCATGCTCAGGGCTTCCTGCCTAATATTCATGCTGGCACTGGGGAAAATTCACTGACCTGAGTTTGGGGCTTCATGCTGACCCAGGGCAGGTTGCTAGACAGCCAGATTGCTGTCTGAATGCCCTTAGATCCAAGCCCAGTTTGAGAGAGGGCTGCTGGGATCACTACGAGGTTTCCCAGCATTTGTCTCCTGCTGCAGCTCAGCCCAGTCCCCTGCCCTATCCTACTTTTGTTCCCTGCCATTCACCCCTCCTTTTCCAAGCAGTAGTCCCCACGGTGCGGGGGCAGGGACAAATCCAGGTATGCCAAGCAGGACCCAGTTCAAGGCACTACCCAAAAGCTCCCACACTGCTTGCATCCCTCATCAATGCCAAAGGCTGAGTAAGCAGGGCTTCGTTTAGGTTCATACTAGCTGAGAAACAAGGCTACAGAGAGCAAATGGTGGAGGGAGGCGAATGCCAGGCTGGTCTGGGGACTGGTTACTATGCTGCTGGCCCAAGCAAGAGGCTATGCTTCAGAAATGTCCCTGGGAACTTTACACAGAGCCACAGGTGCCAGTATCCAGGGAGCCCACAGCTGGTGAGATGTAGCAGGTGAGAAAGCCAGGAGGCAGCTCAGGTTGAGAAATTCAGGGAACCTGTCAGCAGTTCCTCCCTACCCATCCAAGCAGCTTGACTGCATGAGCCAGACCGCAGAGGAGAGACTGGCTTCTGCAAAGGCTGCACTAAGCATGTTTCCACTGTGCATTACTAGGATTGAGGGGATTTCTGGGGGTCCATCATAAGCAAGTCTGGGCACCAGCCTTGCCCACATTTCTTCAGCCACTCTGCAGTTTGGGTCTGTCCCCTAGGAGGTCTCTACATGTTTGATCATGGTTGTATTTAGACCAGAGCAGTCAGAGCTGCTAGGCCACCTAGGGGAGGGGGCAGGGCCCAGGACTGAGCCTCTTGCCTTGCATTTGCAGCTCGGTGTTCACCCTGCTTCAGAGATGCCTGGAGTGGTGCACTACAGGCAGCAGCTTCTGCTCCAGGGCTGGGGGAGCTGAGGGCATGTCTGAGGGGAGACAGTTGGAGAAGAGACAGAGCTGGTATGGAGAAGAGCAAAGCTGCCTGCCTATTGGGGCCATCGGTGATGGTACTTCCCCACAAGGAACTCATCTCCCAGCTCATTTCCTCCTCCACCCACTAGATCCTGGGTGAGTCTAGAGGAGACAGGCTCCCAAATGGCCTACAGCAAGAGCCCAGTCCAGGGTCCCATTTGGAGGCAAAGAGAGGGAAGTAGAGGTTGCAGCCTGTTAAAGGAGCTGCCCCAGTGAAAGGCTTGGGGAAATGGTCTGTAATTGGGCTAGTGGTTTCCTACACCACTAACTCACCAGACTGGGAAAATTACAGACCATTTCCCCAAGTCCCCTTCCCCACTTCTGCGCTCTCACTAGCAGCACAATGAAGGCCAGCCCTGCCCCACATGCAGAAAGGAGTTGCTTCTCCAGCCCTGCTGGGATCTAAGCTCCACCTTACTTCTTTCTTCCAGATCCCCTTCTATAGGAAGGGAGAGTGCCAGCTTCAGGAAGGGCCTGTCTTCCCCAGACAGAATCAGTGTTGTGCTGGGCCCCACTGTGACTCTTGCCTGCTGGGGCCCAAGGTGAGAAGCAGGCATGCTGAAAGTGTATGACAGGTGAAACATGCAAGCAAGCCCAGGCAACGCAATGACACACTGCTAATGGTAAGGTTGACCGTATCCCAGTGATGGGCCTAGCCAACACAGCATGCAAGCAATGCCCTGCAATGGAGTGCAAGCTGCAGCAGAACTAGAGGGAGGGGTGGCAGTAGCCCAGTTGCATCATCCAAGCTCAGGAACTGGGCTGCCTGCCCCACCCCTCCCCCAGGCAGGCCTGGGCCCAACATATTCCCAAACGCAGGTGTGGTAAGTACCTTCAAGTCTCGTTTCTCCAGCAGAATCAGCTCAGAGCCCTGGATGTCATGGCGAATAAAAAGCTCTTTGTATTCCCTAAACCAAGTGTTTCCAGCCAAGCAGCCACTTCCTCATTGCCACATTTCTCCACTAGCAGAAAGGAAAATCAAATATGGTCGGCTCAGCAGCCAGAAGTACACGAGTACGTAGCAACCAAAGGTGACACAGACGTAGGCAAGCACCAGCATAGCAGGGTGGGAGAGTGTAGGTAGCAAGGAGCAGCATGGGGCAGGTCCCCAATAGTCTGGAGGCCCCAGCACTTGTAGCCCAGGGCTTTCCCATGACTACCTAGTGGTAGCAGCACTGCTCCCCCAATTGACCTGTGTTACCCCACCTTGAGACCTGTCCTGTGACATCAAAAAAGATCCACTTGGGTATGGGAGCCTCAGTGTGATCCCAGTTATTTCTGTCACCTCTATATCAAATATACTTGACTTGTAAACCTGGGAACAGCAGGGTCCCCAACAACTCAGCCCTTCTCCACAGCAGGAGCCAGCTGCAGTTTAGATGCCAACAAAGAGTGGTCTCTGTTATAAAGAGGGCTTGGGGGGGGGGGGGACTGGCACCACAGGGGGCACAGAGGTGATCATAATGTGAATGGGCTGACAGTGGTCATAGTCCAAACACCACATCACAGGCATCCCCTGGGCATGGCTGCAATGTCCCCCACTCCTCTTGTCAAACACAGCCAGTGAGCCTGTCTGGTGATGTCTGAGCTGACGGTGGTCCAGGAACTGCTGGGAATGTGTGCTGTCCAGAGCTGGGATTCAGCTGCAGTGTGATCTACAATCTCCATTCTTGTAAAGCACGGAGTGGCCGCAGAGTTCCACACCATAGCAGTCCACCATCTGTGCCCTGTAGGCTAACTGGACTCAAGTATTTACCACAGACATGCCCTATCAAGTGTTTCTCAGGCATTTGGGTTAAATTGGTGTGTCTGTTTCCACATGAATACCGTGTGACTTTTACCATTTGCTGTGGCCAGGGTAGGCTGGACACGGCCTGAGGCACTCCTTTTGCACAGGCATGGAAAAGCAAAGCCTGAGGAGAGTCTCAGGCCAGCAAGCTGCAGTGCAGAGCTGCTTCTTCCGCCTGGCCCAATCTGGCCTGCTCATTAATACAGTACATAGTGTGTGGCAGTTTTTCCCATGGGGTGAGACACAGCAGACATCCCATTCTGAGCTGCTCACACTCTGAACAGAACACTGCCATGCCACAGCTCTGGAAAGACTGCAGCTTTTGCTCCCTGTTCCCTTTATAATCAACTATGCACCAGATCTGGTTCCAGGAGCCAGGAGAAAGGTGATGGGATTGCATCTACATCAAGATGGCCATAGGTTGTGGCTCTGTTAAATGAGATGATAGCACAAATTAGCACCCACCAGGTGGGTATTCATCTACCCATCCTATTACGTGTTCACCAGATGTTCTCCTGCACACCCCACTCATGGGGTCATCCAAGGATATTGCACGCCCATTGTGCAGGCCAGTGTGTGGTAATGCATGCCCCCATAGCTGTGTCTCATTAATTAGGTTCGCCTGCAGCCTCGCCCGCATCCAGGTTCGCCAGCACCATAGGGTGAAAACAGACATGACGCTAACCACCATTTAACCACCCTTGGTGGTTATTTATGCATGTTGCAGGGCTGTATTGGTGCCCTATGCAGCCCTGAAACATGCATAAATGACCACCAAGGGTGGTTAAAGG
>QEPC01015356.1:485352-501771 GCA_003113815.1 Sphenodon punctatus | reverse complement strand
CTAGTGTTGTTATTTGGGGCATATAGTGTTGCTATCGTGTACTTTTCTGTGCCTATGTGACCTGTTAAAATTAATAGCCTTCCTTGCGTATCTTTTTCTACGTTTGTTATATTCATTTTAAAATTTTTTGCTATCCCTATAACCACACCGGCTTTTTTTCTTTCCCCATTTGCATAGTATAAGTTATAGTCTTTATTATTAAACCTTTTATTATCTTGTTTCACAAGATGTGATTCCTGAATAGCGAATATTTGCGGGCCAAATTTTTTAAGGAAAAGCCAAACTCTCCTTCTTTTCATGGGGTTATTTAGGCCACATACATTGAACGAGATTATTTTCAATTTATCCATTATTTTTCTTAACTGTTCCCATTGCCTTTTTTTTGATTTCTCCTTGTTCTTTTCTGGTTATACATTGCTGATTTACATTTTTAGCATAGCCAATTTTATAGCTCAGTTTGATCCTGTATTGTCTTATTCACCTTGTTTTTTAAATTTCTAAAAAGTTCAAAATCCCTCCCAACATCATTAACTTTAAACAACCCCCACCCTAGCCCAACCTTTCCCTTTTTAACCAACTTGTTTACTTTCTTACCCAACTTCCCCTCCATTCCCCAAAACAAACTATTATAGTAAAAACTTTCTTTGGGGGTCCCCTATTTGGAGTTACACGCCGTATGGGCTCTCTCCTCCCTCCCAACCCTTTGCTACTGCTTTACATTTCCACAGATTGTCTTAATGTTTTAATTCTATTTTTCATTTCACATTTATATACCTTTAATCTTTTGCCTTTTACATTTTTCAAGCACAGTATACTCAAAGCTGCCACATGACTTATCTTTTTCACTGACTTTAAACATTGTTCTTAAGATTATTTTCCATATATCTTTTTAGCTCTTCTTGTTGTGAGAAGTATCTCCTCCCTCCCTGATGCATGAAGGAAAGCTTTGCCGGGTAGAATATTTGTGCTCTGACTCCCATTTTATTTAGTTCTTCTATTTGCTTTTTCCATTCCTTTCTTTTTTTTTTACAGTCTCAAAAGCTAAGTCTGGGAAGATAGAGATTTTCCCACCTTGATATCTTAGTTCTTTTTGAGTTCTGGCAGCTTTTAAAATTTCTTCTTTTTCCTGTGAGCGTAGGAATTTTATTATTATGGCTCTTGGTGGGTCCTGCTCTTTGGGTTTTGGGCGGAGAGACCTGTGGGCTCTTTCTATCTCTGCAGTGCACAGCTCTTGTCTCAGGAAATATTTCTTTCAGAACCTTCTGCACCAGGTCCCCCATTCCAGTTTTTTCTAAGCCCTCAGGCACCCCCATGAATCGCAGATTATTCCTGCACGATCTATTTTCTAGATCTTCTAGTTGGTTTTGTAGCTGTTGAATTTCTGCCTCCATTTTAGTGATCCTCTGCACTGTTTGATTCCCTCTGTCTTCTTGTTCGCTCACTCTCAACTCCACTTCTTCTATCCTCTTATTTGCTGTTTCTATTTGCATTTTAATCTCCCCCAGACTTTTTTTAATGGCAGCAATCCCCTCCTTGTTCTCTTGCAGATCCTCTTTAATTGCTTTAAACAGTTCTACTACTTGGGGTAGCGCTGCTATATCCCCTGGATCTCCCGGGGTTTCCCACGTCAGCGCCTCCGCCATTTTAGAAGCTGAGGCCTCCCCCTTCCTCACGCTACGGCGTGGCAGGCAATATTTTTCTATTGTGGTGTCTAGGTCTTTTTTTTTTTTTTTCCCAAAGGTCATAGCTTTATTCCTCAGTTTGTAGCTGCAAGTTTTTTGTCTTCAGCTGTGGTTTAGACGTCTTTTTATTATCTTTAAGGCATCGGGTTAGGAGGGAGCTCAGCCGCACGCGTCTGGCTATTCGCGCATGCCCAGTCAACCCCAGGGTAACTCCTTCAGGCCAAGGCTGTGGCCTATAAGGAATGGGCTTATTAAGCACAGGAAAACTGGATGCTGCATTGTGCTATTAGGTATTAGCCATCCTCAAAGGAATGAGGTCCAGTTTCTGCCAGTCTGAAGAACCTGCTTTGTCCCCTTCCCACATTAGCCTCATGTGCAGTGATCCATTCCTATGGGGGATCCACAAGCAGAGGTGAAGGATGGCCTGCTAGCAATGGAGTAACCAGTCTAAAGTGAGGGAGGGCTGCATCAGGCAAAAATAGGGGACTGTGGCAGAGAAGGACGTTTTCTCACGTTACCCAGGAACTGCGGGGAGGAGGGACTTCCATGAGGACAATCGTGGCTCTAGTCTCATGGGAATTAGCACATGTAGGAATGCGCTATTCTGCCATGAAAAAACCTGTGATTTTTAATGGGAGCTACATCTGAGGTCATATGTGAAGCTGTTGTTACACGGATACTAACCCATTTTTAAAATCCCGGATTCTTAATCCTATGTTCCTTTAAATGGACATTTCCAACTCAGAATAATCATAAATTTGGAATCACAATGTACATGGTTAATACGGATTTAGGTTAGCACGGATGACTGAAAAGTCTCATAGTGCTTTGCTGCTGAGCTGCTGAATTCCATTGCCTTCTTCCGCTATGATTTTTGTTCCCCCTTTAGAGAGGTCTTTGAATGATCCCACAGCTAATCTATGCACCAGGGGTATTTTCAGACGTGACGGGGCCAATTGGCCCCGTCACAAAATCAATGAAATGATCCCCCGCTGGGATGACCCGTCATGCCCTATTAGACGTGCCGGGGGATCCCAGCGGGGAATCGGGGCGGGGGCGGGGCCGCGCGGTGCAACGTGCGACTGCACGGCCCCGCCCCCTCCACGCTCCCTGCCGCCCGCCCTCTGGGGAGACAGGTGGCCGTTGCAGCCAATGCCGCCGCAGTGCTCGTCCGCTATGGCCACGGGCCAGACTCCCTGAGGGGATTCTGGGCCGTGGCCGCTGTCCAGATGTGACAGCGGGGGTTACCACGGTGGGGAATCGCCTTCAACACGCGACGGCTTCCGGCCCCGCCGCTTCAGCCGCTTGCGTGGTGAATGTGATCCCACGCCGTGGTAACATCTGGGGGGGAACATCCGTTCCCCCCAACAGATGTTACGTGGTCCAAGCCACCACAGGGAATTGACTGTGGTGGACATTGACCACGTAACGTCTGAAAATACCCCAGGTTTGGGGAAGAAAAATCAAAACATTGATTTCCTGGCCAGAGCCCCAGAAAAGTGCTGACAACCACAGAGACACTTGTGAGTAGAGAGGATGTTTGATCTATCTACTAATCTCTGTGGCTATTGTATCTTATACAAGCATTACATGAGGATACTTCAGAGTGAGGATGGATTTAGAAGTTCATCTATCTGGAGTTGTAAACATTTCTTCAGGTGTTATGCAGGGTTGTATTTTGGCCCCTGCCTTATTCAATCTATTTTTAAATGATTTAGTGCCTTATTTGGCATCTCCACTGAATCATCCTCCGATGTTAGGTACTAGAGCCATTTCTTGTCTCTTGTATGCCGATGATGCAGTTCTACTATCACAATCTCCGGTGGGTCTGAGAAGATTACTAGGATCTTTTGCTTCTTATTACCAGCAGTTTTTTTTGTCGATTTAATTATGGAAAGACAAAGGAGGTGATTTTTTTCTTCCAAAAGAGCCCAATACAGATGGCTCTTGACAGTCATGTTATAGAACAGGTTAGTTCTTTCTGTTATCTTGGTGTGATATTCCAAGCATCAGGCAGTTGGGCAAATTCAGGTAGGTGCAGCTAAAGAACGTGCAAATAAGTGTGCAGCAGCCATAATTAATTTGTTTAGGTCTAGATGTGGATATCTTGTCTCACCAGCAATCAAAGGGTTTGAGGCCAAATGTTTGTCTCAACTTTTGTATGGGGCACAACTCTGGGCCCTTGAAAGTTTAACCCATCTGGATGTCATACAATCCAAGTTTCTCAGAGGCTTGCTATCAGTTCCCAGCTGTGCACCTAATGTAGTCCTGCGTTTAGAATGCAGCCTGTTAGCAGTGTCCATTAGAGCCTGGATGCTAATTATAAATTTCTGGCTTAGGCTGCTGTTTATGCTTGTACCTGGGCTTCCTTCACTTATAAGGTCAGATCCAAGCTCCAGTTTATGGTTTACTTTAGTATAATCTAAAGTTATTTCCTTGGGCTTTTCCATCCCTCATATGTTTTCTTTAGGGTATGCTGGGGCTAAACAGTTAGTGAAACAGCGATTGTGGGATACAGGCTGGCAGGTAGATATAACCATAGTTAATTCTGCTGTTTTCACAGCCGGTTATCTCGCATTAATGATTCCCTACCTATTCATATGCCATACTTGGATTCCTTTACAAACTACACCCAATTGAAAGCATTTGCCAGGTTGAGATTTAACATATTTCCCTTGGCTATCCTTGAAGGTAGTTTTAATTCAACCCCTTATTTAGATCATATTTGTCCATGTGGAAACAATGAGGTGGAGTTAATTTTTCATATTCTCTTACACTGCATGTTTTATAGGGACCTGCGGACTAAATTACTTCTGTTATGGGCAATCACCTGGGTTGGTCAGAGGATGCTTTATGTATTATTGTTGTTGTAGGACGACTACTCTTGTGGCGAAATTTTTAATGATAGCGCCCAAGACAAGACATGATTGTCTGTCCTGTTAGTTATAACTCTTTCGTGACTTAGTAACACGTTTAGTGGTTTATTTATATATATATTTTTTCTGTATGTCAGTTATTGTTTGTCTTTGTATTGTTGTTTGTTTTTATTTATTTGTCTTGTAATGGCCTATGGCTACACAAATAAAATTTATTCATTCGTTCATACTATACTCTGTTCAGATTTCTCTATACTCTGTTCAAGATTTACAGTTTACACAGACACTAACCCAGGCTTATATGATTCCAGGTTAAATAAATCCTTGAAAATGGGGATGAAATAAACCCAGATATTTTAAACTAGGATTAGGTTTTTACACAGAAATTTAAACCCAGAGATTTAAGAGATGTTATTTCAGATTTAGTGTGTGTAAAAACCACACAAATGTTCTAATGGGAGAAAAATGGAACAGCACATTCCTATATGCACTAATTCCCGTGAGAAGAAAGCTGCAGTTGTCCTCATGGAAGTCTTCCTGCCCTCCCCCCACCCTCCAAGTTTGGGGTGTAGAAACAGTCCCCTTCTTAATTCCCCTGGAATGGCCTCTGCTTAAACCTTTTACACCTCCACCTGGAAGAGGCTTCCCTTGTCTGCTTTTAAAAGCTTGGCTTGTTTGCTACATTAGAAATTCAGGTTCAGCTGCTCAAAAGGAAAACTTAGGTTATGTAGATGGTATCCTCACAGGGACCGAGTACCAAGCAAGTAGAGCAGAGGGAGGCAGAGGGAGATCCAGCAGTAGGAAGTTAAGCTGGGCACATTCCAATTTGAAAGGGGCATGCACTTTTAATAGAGGGGTGTTTTGTTTGTTTGTCGTTGAAGCCACCTGGGTCATAACAAATACATTTACAAAAATACAATAAGATAATATATAAATTATAACCAAGGCAACACCATCTACACAAACAACCCCCAATATGCTAATCGTAATCCATACATAAAATAAGGGGTAAACGTAAACAGTCAGTCTTGATCAAATAAAAATAGATAAAATCCCAGGACATCCCTTAAATCTTCATCCCTTAACAATTTACCCAATAGTAAGTAGATAGAAATTTGTTGTGCTGGCTAAATGCTTTAACAAAACATGTATAACTCCAAGGTACGACTGTTTAATCAAAAAAGTTCAATCAAGACGCACCAAACATTGAATTCCTAGGTCTCTAGCTGATCCCCACTCAGGAAAAGAAAGAGTAAAGAACAGTTGTATTATGTTACAGTGTTCTCTGATTCTTCATCTTAACCATTTAATACCAATAACGTTTTGCTAATACCTCCAGCATTCAGTACAACTCCATTTCCCACACTAACATCCCCTATTCCATACATTAAGACCCATATCATCCCTCTGTCACCAGCCGACCTATTACTGGTAACCCAGATTTCCCTCTCTTATGGTTTAGAACCAGGGTCAAGAATTTAGCCACACTGAGTGATATCGATGGATCTCTATCATTTAAAAAAAACCTCCTCCTTAACAGTATAATACCACAAGGTCTTGAAGATAGGATCAATATATATCCTCCTCCAGGCTTGATACAAAGGGTATGCCAACATAATATGAGCCAGTGATTCAACAGGGTCCCCTGGAAGAGTTCTACAATGCTGACATAACCTCTCATTCCATGGGATCCCATAAATTCTACCTTCTGTAACAACTGAAGGGAACACGTTGAATCTGGCCAGAGTTAATGCCACCCTACAATTACCTATTTTAGAGTTAGCTAAGTAAGAAGCTCGCTTATGAGAAATTGCAAAACTTGTAAAAAGTGAGGCGATTCTCTGGCTCTCCATCAGAACACGCTCCCTCTGTATTTCCAGATCGTAAATCTACATTTTGATTTCACACCACGCTTTATCAAAAGGAAGGGAAAGGATATAGACCATAGAAAATCCTAGGGAGGCCAACAGTTCATTAATTTTTGTCAGCCATGGTCCTGTAATAGTACGAATAACTTGACATGCCAAGGAACCAGTATCTATTAAGTTAAGCTGCAGTCAAAATTTAATAATTGCTAACTTGACTTTAACCGCAATTTGACTGGTCCCTGATTCTCTCTTCCAGGCCGCTCCCCATAATATCAGGGACGGCTGGAGGCCATGTCGGGGGCACAGTTCGAAGGGACACGACCAAAGGGGAGTAGGGGCTGTCGATGGGATTGTGCAATGTGAATTGTGGGAAGGCCTCCCTGTCTCTCCAGTGAGAGTGGGGTTGAGTGGGAGGATGTCCCCTGGTGGCAGCAGGGGACAGCTTGAGTGTGAAGTAGGTGTAGAGAGATTTTGGGATATGTGTTGGCCTAGAAATGTTAGACTTGAGAACAGTTGAGGGGAATAGGAGGTGATTAGGATAAACTTGTGTTACTGGTGAGGGGGGGTGGGAGGGATTTGTGCAGTACTGGATCCCCTGCGTGGGATATGGACCCCAGTGCTGCTGCTGTTTTGTACTGATTTGATTGTTTGGGGTGCCCCTGTGGGGGATAAACCCATTTATTGTATTTATTTATGATTGTGAGCCGCCTTCAGGCTGGGAGAGTGCGGGATATAAATTAAATATGAAATGAAAAATTCTGTTCTAAGGAAAACGGGTAAATTTAGGAGCGTGTAGGATCAGCCGAAGCATCCTATTTTGTTCCACCTCTAAGTCGTTTAACATAGAATTGCTCCAAATAGGTGCCCCATACAGCAGTTGAGAGACCATCTTTGCTTTTAACAATTTCAGGGTGGGTCTAAACAGTTTACCCCCCCTTGTTCCAGTAGAAGCTCACAATAACCCAACCAGGTTGCCCTTACCACCGCCCGGACTCCTTAAATTGTGCTCTCCATGAAGGGGCAGCAGAAATTATGACACCCAAGTATTTATATTGACTAACCTGGTCAATTCTGATGTTATTCATGTACCATCTATGCTGTACCTGGCATTTGCTGATCATCAGAACTTTAGTTTTAGAGTAATTGCTTGATAAATATTCATTGGTACAATAGGTGCTAAAGGTCCTCATTAGTCTCCTTAGCCCTATAGGAGTTCTGGCTATCAAAGCTGTGTCATTAGCATACAGCAAGACAGACAATGCCTGGGAGCCAATCTCAAGAGCCTCCTTCATATTGTTGAGATACAAATTAAATAAAATTGGGGCTAAAATGCAGCCTTGCCTGACTTCCCTGTCCTTCTCAAAAAACTGGATTTGGGGCGCAAACGTACATACTTGGTAATCAACTGATCAATCACAAAATGAGATTGATTGTCGACACGCCTTTTTTGAACCCTGATTGCTCTTTCCCTATAAGGTTCCCTTGGTCAATCCACTTTTGAATTCTAGTCAGCAAATATCTAGTGTACAATTTTCCCACCACACTCAGAAGACTCAGGGCACTTTTAAACGAGACAAAATTTGCAGCTGATTCTCTAAACAGCCGCCTTTCTTCCTGTTTGTTTAAATGCTCCACGCGGTTTGCAGCTGTGTCTTTCCAGCATCACACCGGCCCTGGAATTCTTCCCCCTCACATCCACATCAGTGATCTGCTGTCTTTCAAGGTAGTGAGATGGCAGTTTCACTACCTTGCGAGTGCTCGTTTAAAACCGCCCTTATAGGGCGATAATTAGCTGGATCGTTTGGATTTCCCTTTTTTAGTATTGGAACTATTATACTCTTAAGCCATGCCCTCAGGATTTTCCCGGTTTCATTAATAGAAGTGAAGAGCATTGCCAATACTTGACTCCACCATCCAATATCCCCCTTTAGTAATTCCACAGGAATAAAATCAATACCCGGGGCTTTGTTTACTTTAAGATGAGAAATCAATTAGCTCACTTCTTCTGAAGTAACTGGGTCCTGTTGTATAGAGGGGTGGCTAATCATTGCACAGCCAGCCCAGACATCAGGTTTCAAAACAAGACTGAACTCTCACCCCCAGAAGAGATTTTCCAGCCAAACACAAGCAAGTGGGCTTGATGCAAGAAGTGCAGTGGGTGCTGTGTGCTGCTCACAAAGGCACCAAACTAAAAAGACCTGAATGGTCCTTTATTCTGACCTTAATATTTAGAGTCCAGGTCTTGTCTCCTTTGGAAAACATTATGGCTGCATGAGGACTGGCATCTCAGCACAGCTTGGTCACTGGGTGCCTCTTCTGGCACGAATGACAGTGGGAATCTGGTTAGAGACCAGCTGCCAGTTATATTAACCCTTTGTCATCTAATACCAGGCCAACAGATAGGTTATCATGTGTCCCATCCATCTGGGAGCTGGAACAGCAGAAACCACAGTAAAACATGACCATTTAGACTAGCAAGGAAGTGGCAGCAGGGCTGCAGAGGATGTAGACTGTCTTGGGTCTGTACATTCATGCTAAAGTCTACTAAACATCAACACCCAATTGATGTTTTCAAAAGAATCTTCCTTACAGCTCCAGCAAGCCCTAGAGTCATGTCTGCATGACCCACCAGAGAAGCAAGAAAGAGCCAAACTTGTCATCTTCGACTTCGTATGTCAAAGGAAGAAAAAAACCCTCAACATTTAAAACCACAGTCCTTTCTTATGCATCACAAGGCAGCAGTGGTACAGCACAAGCCCCATTTCTGACACTTCTCTGTAGTGACACATGGAGGCAACACACAGGTGTAGGATATCACTGCTCCTCCCCATCCCTCCACACATGTGCACACTGCTCATTTCTGATCTACAGGGACTCTGGGCATCTGCTCCATGTATAGTCAAGTTAGAAAGGCTGACTCTAGTGCCTGCTGTAATGGTCCCTGCCTTTGTAGTGATTTCGCCAGTTCAGTGTCTGGGGTGGTGGGCAGAGTTGGTGTGTGTCTGCTGCATAAAATTTCAATTAAACGGTCACAATCTGGTACAGGCGCAGTCTCTGAGAGCAGGCAGCCCTGTGCTTGTTCAGCCCAAACTCCTGAGGCACAGTTCCATATCCCTGATCCCCTAAAGCTCCAGCCCTTGCCATCAAATACCCTTATTCTCTCTTACACACATACTTCCCAGACAGCAGCAGCCAGGAAAACTGCAAGCATACCAGGTTCAGAAGCATACTGCTTGGCACCAGGTCAGTCATACGGTCCCATTGCCCATATCAGTGGCAGCAAGGGACTGCTTTTCTTGTGGCACAGGTGCTTCCCCTCACCCCTCCTTAGCCCTGGCTTCTTGCAACCTTTATCCTGAGCTAGTATCTCCCACCAATCATGGAGTTCAATCTCTAAAGCAGGTAAGGCAGCAACCATTTTGAAGTCTCGGAGCCAGGGGTGGGATTGTGGCATTTCCCACATCTGAATTCCAGACTTCGGAAATACTCAGAACTTTGGAACTCGAAATTGCAGAACCTCAGAACTACTAGGTGCCAAAAAAGCCTCCCAGTCCACCTATGCAAGGCAAGCCCCCTCCCCACACACAATTAACTAGAAAGAAACTTGAAAGCATTCCCCCGGTGCCCCAGCTGGTCACATCTTGGCAAAGTTCTTGAACCCAGTTCTACACAGAAACGCAAGCTAGCAAGAGCGGGACAATTGCTCAAGACGACAACTCCACAAAACAGCAATTGCATGCAGAAATAAAAAAAAGTCAACACAGCATGGCCCACCATCAGCAGTGAGTGCACCCACTTTAACATCATTATGCCAACCAAGCAGCGCCCAGAAAAGCAGGCTAGAAAGAGTGGGACATTCACTCAGGAAGACTACAACAACCCTTCAAAACAGTGCAACTGCATGTAGAAATCACACCGAAAGCCAGCCAGCGCAGTAGACATAACACCCACAAGAAAAACTAGACATTCATACACACATACCCTAGGAGCACCCCCTTATTTTATTTTTTTTAAAGCATGGCATTGGTACTGGTAACTTGAAGAACCCAGGCAAGGGGAAGTTCAGCCAGACAGAGCGGATCCCTCTGGCCTCATGGTGCTAAGCAGCAGGCAGAACAGTAGAAGTTAGTTAACTTACACTTTACTAGGATTGAAACTTGATTTCAACTTTCTCGGTTATTGCCGAGAATCGCAATTGTTGTCTCATTTTAAACGAGAAACAATAACTGAGAAAATTGCTGTCTTTTGACCATTCTCAGTTGAGAATTTATCGAATTACCATTTACCGGATTGTCGTTTACTGTTGGATTGCCGTTTACTGAGTTACCATTTACCGGGTTGTTGGTTACCATTTACCAGGTTGCCTGTGAGTTAAATCCAATAACCAATAAACACGGTAACCAATAAACATGATAACAAACCAATAAACCAATAACAAATAACCAATAAACCAAAACCCAATAACCAACAAAAACCACCAAATAATCAATAGCTAACAAACATGGTAATAAACCAATAAACACGGTAACCAATAAATCAATAACTAATAAATAGTGTAAATGGTAAATACAGTAACCAGTAAACATGGCACATGGTAAATCGCAATGCCGATACAACTGATAAACAGCAAAAACCCACGGTAACCAGTAAACAACAAACAGTAAATTGCGGTAACCAATAAATCGAGTTTTCTCTGAGATATCGATTGGGGTTCAGAAAAGCTGCAAAATCTCGGCAGCAATTTTAGATTCCCATGAAATTATCATGAGAATCAATTTGATTCTTGTTTCAGCACTACACTTTACAACTGGGCTCTGCTGTGCTATGCGGCAGTCACAGGCTTGGTAAGAAAGACAACAACACACAACCCTACAAAAGTGTGCAACTACATGGAGAAATCCCATCAAAAGCCAGCCAGCCCAGCAGACAAAATTATAAGAAACCAGACATTCACACACACACACCCAGGGGCACCCTCTTATTTTTTAAAAAGGCATGGCATTGATACTGTGGCACTGGTAACTTTTAACAGACCAGGCATGGGGAAGTGGAGCCAGGCAAAGAGACCCCCTCTGGCCTCATGGTGCCAAGCAGCTGGCAGAACAGTAGAAGTTAGTTAACTTACACTTTACAATTAGACTTTGCTGTGCTATGCAGCAGCCACAGTCTTGGAAAGAAAGATAACATTGTGGAAAGCCCCGTTATCTGTATAATGGGGAACCAGATCAGACCCTGCCCAGGAATAGTTGGGGTGTTTCCGACTCCCACCCTTATGGGGGTTTAGTACATTGAATTTGTACCTGGCCTCCTCACTCGCCCCTACAGCTAGGCCTAGACCCACCAGTTGAGGGCTTCACCCAACAAGGGTGGGTCCCTCTGAACAAATGAGATAATCATCAACATAAAGTCCACTGCAATACAGTATGGAGAGATCCCACCTGAATGCTGTGGTTCTGTCTCTCCTTAAGTTGAGCCCTACCCTCCTAGAGCAGCCTGGGTCTCAAGTAGTTTCCACAGAGCCCCCTGTCTGGGTTGGGCTTCCTAGCCCTGGTAGCCTGGAACATGAATAGCTCTGTCTCCCTGGCCATCTTCCAGTCAACTGCCCTTGCTTGCGCTTCAGGACTCCTTTATATAGGCCTTGACTAGGTCTCTCATACCGAGTTAAAGGGCCACCATCCCTTTTCTCATTTTAGCTGCCTTAGTCCTGCTCTAGACACCACCAGCAAACATAATAATTATAACACCCACAAGAAAGAAATCCGACATTCACACACACCCACTTATTTTTTAAAAAGGCATGGCATGGCATGATTGGTGTGGTACTGGTAACTTGAACAGCCTAGGCAAGGGGAACCATGCAGAGAGATGGCCTCTTGGTGCCTGCCAAGCAGTACTAACAGCAGTGGCACACACTTATTTTTAAAGACGACATAGCATTGGTGTGGTGTATGGTGCTGGTAACTTGAATAGCCCAGGCAAGTGGAGCCATGCAGAGAGATCCCTCTGGCCTCATGATGCACTGCGAACAGCAGTGGCAAATACTTTTTTTTTTTAAAAGGCATGGTATTGATTGGTGTGGTGTGTGGTGCTAGTAATTTGAAGAGCCCAGGCAAAGGGAAGTGGAGCCAGGCAGAGCGATCCCTCTGCCTCATGGTGCTGCCAACCAAGCAGCAGGCAGCAGCAATGTGGCACTGGCACCCAATTTCTTTTTTTAAAAAAGCATGGCATGGTAGAAAACGTAACCCCCATTCCCCAGTGGAAAAGGCCTTTGATTCGATCAACCGAGAGCGCGTATGGCTAAAACTTAGAAAGTTTCATATTGAACCAAGACTTTTATACCCGCTGATCCGACTCCATCAGGCAAACTCATTGCAAATAAGGACGGACAGATGTGGGACACTATCATCCTCTGATCAGGTAGACAGAGGGGTACGGCAGGGTTGTATCCTGGCACCAGCACTGTTTAATTTGTACCTAAATGATCTGGTCTTACATATGAATTCAGGGGATACTCATGCCCCAGTGCTGGCCAACACGAACCTACCACTCCTCCTTTATGCGGACGATTCGGTTCTGTTGTCCCGAATGGCTGTTGGTTTAAGGAGGCAGATGGCTCTTTTTGGTGATTACTGTGCCACTGAGTCACTGACAGTTAATTATGCTGGTAAGGTGCTGGTGCAGTAAGGTGCTGGTAATGGGAAGTAAGAAGAACCGTAACCCCAGTGCTTGGATCATAAAGGGGAATCCCATTAGCCAGGTCCGAACTTTTAGGTACTTAGGGGTGACCTTCTCCATGGGAGCCCCTTGGAAGGCCCATATTGAGATGGTCCAGACCCAGTGTCGGAGATCCTCAGCTGCTGTCTTGAAATTCTTCTTCGGACAGGGCGGGCGGATGATAGCCCCAGCACTGGCCTTGTGTAAGGCAAAGACTCTTGCCCAGGCCCTGTATGGTGCCCCGATATGGGGCTTGGAATATAAGCATAAACTGGAGAGCATCCAAAATAGTTTCCTGACGACAGTGTTGGGGATCCCTAGAAGTTCTCCTCAAGTAATAGCTAGAACTGAGCTGGGGATGGTGTCAGTGGAGGTCCTGGTAACTCGCCAGATCATTAATTTCTGGCTGAAACTAGTAATGTCCCCTGAGGGGGAAGACTCTTTGCTGATGCGTGCCTTGAGTCGGGACTGCTGGACCCATGGGAGTTCCAAGTCCAGCTGTTAATCCAGTGCCTGGGGTTTTCCCCAGAGGATTGGAGGAGGGTTGGGCCAAAAGCCTTTAAGAAATTGCTGCATCAGAGGCTTCTGGACCAGGTGTGCCAAACGGAACAGGCTCTGTTGACCACTCAAAAGATTGCACCCAGATTGGGACTAGATAACCCTTGCCCATCCAGATCCAACTACCTTTATATCTGGTAAGACCCCGAGAGATGCAGGGCAATCACAAAAATGAGATGCAACGTGTTCCCTTCGGCCGTGGTTGAGGGCCGCTACGCGGGCATCCCCTATGACGAGAGGCTGTGTGCCCTTTGTAATCTGGATGTTGTAGACTCAGTTGAGCACATTCTCCTCTCTTGCCCGGCCCTGGTAGGGCCTCGGCTAAAGTTCCTAGGGGACACCCTTTTAGGACTGCTCTCTTGCTCAAGTACGGGGGTGCTTCGGAGATTACTAAGTGTGAGGGATTCTCCTCTTACCCGTTTGACAGCCAATTTTGCCTATGCAGCAATTCTGGCTAGGAAAGCTATTCTAAAGGATAGGTAAGCTCCCCATCTGGTATAAAGCGAGAAAGTTAAATAGTAAACGAATAACTGCTAGGAGCTGATGCTCACAATCTTGCACCTGGTAAATTCCTAGAGAAGATGAAGACTAGGGGCTAGACGATTCGGCCGGAACACTAGCACGGAGAGTTGGGGAAGAGCTGTGATTTGTTGTAGCCCCAGCGTTGTATTATGTTTAGCTGTTTTGTAGTGTTGGAAATCACTTATTTTTAACTTGTATGTTGTAACAGCCTTATGGCTACACAATAAACCTTATTATTATTATTATTACCCAGCATTAACCCAATGGACAGGACAGGCCAAGCCAGGACAGGCCAGGCACCCCTCACCCCCACAGCCAATTACTTACAGTTCAGCAGTGTAGCACACAGCCAAAGTCACCAAAGAGAATGGAAAATGGCTGTGCAGCTACTTTTATTTCACCCTCCAAACCAATCAAAACTTGCCATCTGGCTTACCATCACTCAACTGTCCCAGAGCCAGCCTGAGGCATGTGCCACTGGGGCCCAGGCACATGGACCCATGGCTAGGGGGCCCCCGGGGGTCCCCCCACCGACCCAACCCCGCTCACCCATCCGGCGAAGGCGGCAATGCCCTGGCCCAAACACAAACACACACACACGGCTGCTGCTGCAGCAGCACCCGGCTCAGGTTCCGCAATCCCAGGTTGGGATTGGAGAGCCTGGGCCGGGCGCTGCTGCAGCAGCAGCTGGGGGAGTCAGGCCGGGGTATCACCTCCTCTGCATGACCTCCTGTCCTCTCCCATATACAGCAACAATACACTACTCCATGTAACAATAAGTTCCAATAATTTACTGATTAAATGGCTAGAGAAAATATCAGAATGCCATATACAGTGAGTATAATTGTAACATGTAATAAGGCACTGGGTAATAGCAAAGGAAAATATAAGTAGTACAAGCAAGAAAGGACAATTATGGAATAAAATTAATAAATTGGAGTGAGCTGACTGTAAATGGGTCAATGAGAAGTCTTAAGACCCCCCCCCCAACGCTTCGCTATAGAATATAGCTTCTTCAGGGGTTTTATTGGGTTGACCCCTTTCAGGTACATCAAATAGGTTTCTTTTCTGCAGCTGATTCTGTAACAAGTATAGCCAGATCAATATTGGCTACGCTTTCAACAGTTAACAATGTAACAAATATAGCTTCATAAAGTAATTAAAGTAATATATAAAGAATCCATAGTATGATAATGTATCTATGTAACAAAGCATCATTAAAGCATTTATCATTGTATTGAGGAGCCTATGCAGATAACATGTGTTGGACATCATGTATATTTATACATATATATAACTGTATATGTAACTCACCGATAAAGAGGTGCTCAAAGCAGTGGACCCAGATTTTTCTTCCAAAGCAAAAGGGGATATTCCCTTTTTGAATAGATGGAAGCATATCAAACATAGATCTTAACATTTGGGGGTCTAAATGTAAGGGCTCAAAAAAGTAGATCCCTTAGGGCAAAGTCATCAACTGACCTGATTAATGCGTAAAGAGAGACAATTCTAGGTTTGTCCTGCTTCTCTAGTTAGCAATGGCCTCCTCTGTAATGGTATAGAGGCTTCTGTAGGTTCAGCTGTGGTATTTAAACTCTCTGAAGATCACGTGATCACTCCATGTTGATCCACTAAGGGTTTGTTAATGGGATCAATTGTAGCAAGTAACTGTGTGAAAATGCAAATGCTAATGCTAATGCTAATGAGGCTATCCCCTACTAAGCTGTCTGATATTAACTAATAATATCATTATAGAGAATTTATTTCACACTTGTAGCTAGTATAGGGCATTCTGATCCAGTCCATACGAAAGCTACCTTTGGTAATTCAAATAAATATACATTACACAATGGAGTCTAATAGATCATTAAGACCTCCCGGCAGCAGCGACGGCAAAAGGAGAGGAGGAGGAAACACTGCCCCCGCCCGGAGCCCGACTCTCCCAGTAGCTCCCCCCCTTCTTTCCCGCTCCTCTGGGGTCCCAATCCTTGCCCCCCTAGGGTCCCCCATATTCCCCCCAGGACAGGAGTCCTCTTCCTTCCCCCCCAGGGTCCCTCTGCCCCTTTCCTGTCCCCCTAGGGTCCCTCTGCCCCTTTCCTGCCCTCCTAGGGTCCCCCATATTCTGCCCTAGGGTCCCATTGCTGCCCCCCACCCCAGGATCCCTCTGCCCCTTTCCTGCCCCCCAGGGTCCCCCATATT
>QEPC01015356.1:451786-477045 GCA_003113815.1 Sphenodon punctatus | reverse complement strand
TCTCCCCCAGCTCCTGTCTCTCAGATTGTAAACCCTAGGGGCAGGGACCGTGTCTATTTTATTACTTTGTAAAGTGCCAGGTACACTGCTGGTGCTATATAAATGTTTGTTAATAATAATAATAATAATAATAATAATAACAACAACGCCATCTCAGTACCATAGTTGGGGCAGAACCCAGACTGAAAAGGGTCAAGGAAACCGATGCTATCAAGATGCCGCTGGAGCTGTAGTGCCACCGCCCATTCAATAACCTTCCCTAAAAAGGGAAGGTTAGAGACAGGGCAGTAGCTGGGGAGCGCATCCACGTCTAAAGATAGCTTCTTCAGCAGGGGATGCACCATAGCCTGCTTAAGGCTGGGCGCCAATCTACCCTGCCGAAGGGACGCATTGATAACCCTTGTCAGCACCATCTCTAGCATCTCCCTGGAGGCTTTCACCAACCAGGACGGGCATGGATCGAGTTGACAATTGGTGGCCCTAACAGACCCCAGAACATCCGCCGTATCGACTGGCATCACTTCCTGAAACTCAACCCAAGAAGATGGACCAGACGGGGCCTCCGCAACCTCACGCTCCTCACTTACTGCCTTCAATCGGCTGTCGAAGTCGCTCTGGATCTGAGCAATCTTGTCTGCAAAGTAGGTGACAAACTGCTCGCAGCGGGCCTGGGACAAGTCCCCATCCAGGCGGAGGGAGGCTGGACTAACCAGCCCTCGAACCACCCAAAATAGCTCCGCCAGGCGTGACTTCGCAGACGCTATGAGGGCAGCAAAGAATTCCTTCTTTGCTGTCCTCACAGCCTCAACATAGGACCTCAAATGGGCCCTATGGAGAAGACAGTCAGATTCAGAGCGAGTCCAAAGCCAGCATCGCTCTAGTCTCCTAACTACCTGCTTCATACGCCACAGCCCCGTGGTAAACCACGGGGTCCTGCGGTGACGAAGCAGAGGCAGGGGACGTTTCGGAGCCACCCTGTCAATAGCCGCCTCCATCAAGGTGTTCCACAACTGGACCAGCTCATTGACAGTGTGGCCGTCAGGGTCTAGGGATAACTCCCCCAGGGTCTCCTGGAACCTCTGCGGTTCCATCAGCCTCCGAGGGCAGACCAACCTAACTGGTTCCATCCCCTTCTGGAGGCCCGCTTTTGGGAGAAAAGGGTAGGGAGTCTGTTGGGGAGTCTTCTAGAGGCTGCGCAGATGTAAAGGCAGCCCCTCATAGAGTGACGACATCATCAGGAAGAGCCTGTGGTGAGGGGGAGGTAGCACCCCCTATAGCAGAGCGGTCTCATGCACAAAAGCAAATATTTTGCCCTTGGTGAAATAGCACATACCAAATAAACAGTCATACAACCTATCTCAGGTGCGCATAGGTGATAATCACGTAAATGCGAGGTCTCATTTGTAGCTGCTAGGTCCTGTTGCCTAGCCACATCTCTAAGACGACAGAGAACTTCTTTCTGGATGCAATCTAACTGTTTCCCCTGAATATATTTCAAGGAGAATCCCAATTTCTCCAAAAATGCTTCAACATTAGTAGTCCATGAATCCTTAGTAGTCCATGAATCACAAGCTAAATGGACCTCCAACCCCCTCTCATTCTGACTAGCTCTTATACTGCAAAACCAGAATTTTATTATCTGTTCCCATGCAACTGAATTCCAGTCTTGCTGCCCCACTTCCAACCTCAAGGCGTACCCCTTGGAGCTCTCAAAAGTCTCTGTAAAAAAGAAAACTGAATCTTATTTAAAGATTGCTTGCTCAAAGGCTGCCACAATTCCACCCCATAAAAAAGGGCTGTCCCTCACTTTCGCATTTAGCACCTGGATGGCTAGCTCTATAGCTGTTTTATCTGTTTTACAAAAGAACCTATTCAAAGTCAAAGAAGGGCCTTTAGCAGCAGCTACTGCCCTCCTCACATGTTCATACCATTTCCCTGTCTTCTGGAAATAGAGGCCCAGATATTTAAACTGTGGGATTTGCTGAAGCTGTATGTTATCCACCTCTCAGCTATATTCCTTCCTCTCGCTGGAAAATACTACAATTTGAGATTTTTTATAATTTATCTCCAGATTATTTTGTTTACAGTACCCTGCAACTTCTAACAGTTGCCTAGACAGTCCCACATTCGTTTGAGACAGAACCACCAGGTCATCTGCATAAAGCAGACAACCCAGTGGTCTGTCTGCCAACTTTGGGGGAAAACACTTAGGTCTAGCCAACAAAGGGGTCATATCAATAATATATAGGTTAAAAAGAGTAGAGGCAAGGACACATCCTTGCCTGACCCCACGGTAAGTATAAACCTTACCCAAGAGGGACCCATCCATACCTAACCTGCAGGGACGTATCTCTATGCAAATTGTATAACATCAGGAGCCTCCTATCCAGGTTATACCCATTCAACGTTTCCCACAGCCGCCACCTGTTAATTGTGTCAAAAGCGGCTCGAAAATCCAAAAAGGCAGCAAAGAGCCACTTATTTGACACCCTATACTTTTCCAGTAAATGGTACAGAACTCTGCACTGTCCAATTGTAGACCACCCCTGCATAAAACCAGCTTGCTCGGGGCTCATGATATTCTCCTCATCCATCCATATAGACAGTCTTGACAGCAAATATTTACCATAAATTTTACTGATTGTATTAAGAAGTCTGATTGGCCTACACCCGGCCGGGTCCGCTCTAGGTCCTCTTTTATATATGGGAGCAATAATAGCTATCCCCCATCCCTCTGGCATATAACCAGTTTCATTAATAACCGTGATTATTGATGTGAGCCGCCTTGAGCCGACTTTGGTTGGGAGAGTGCGGGGTATAAATTAAAGATGAAATGAAAATGAAAAAAAAAATAAAGCCGCCAGGGCCGGCGCCCACCAGTCCAGGTTAGTCTTTATACATTCAATGTGGATTAAATCAGTACCTGGCGCTTTAGCATTCCGAAAAGTAGCTACACACTCAGCTACCTCCCCCATAGTGACTGGTGGCCACATGGGCATATCCAAGGGGTCGAATAACAACCCGCCAGTTTGTACTTCCACATTTGCATACAGTGTTCTAAAATGTGCCTCCCAGAAACCTACTGGTACTGGGAAGAACCCCATAAAGATATTTCTTGGGCCTGCACCTGCCACCAGTTTCCAGAAGGTTTTACTATCCTTTTTTTGGGCAGCATCCAATAATGCCAACCACTGATCTTGCCAAAAACCCTGCTTCTTACTCCTTATGAGAGCTCTATATTTTTGCTTTAGAATGAAGAATTCCTTAGGTATACCTGCCTGACAAGAACGACAATAGCTTCTATACATATGCCTAAAGTCATTATGGACCTGTTTACACTCAGCATCAAACCAACGCTGGTTCCCCGCTGAACTCCTCAGATTACGAGGGGCCACCGCATGTGATGATAAATAGTAAATACAGAGTAATAACATGGACTAAATCATTATAGGCCGCCACCATGTTCTGCGATCCTACAGCTCCCAATACCTTATACCGAAGCTCCAACCTGTCAGTCCCCTTAAGATAACTCTGCATCTGATCGGCCAGAGTCAAGGACCACCTAACTATTGGACTACAGCCCTGACCCTGGGATACCGACTGGGAGTCCCTACCAACTTTCTGAGCACCACAATTTAAATCTAATACAAAAACCAAGGGCAAATGATCACTAAGAATAACATTGTCGACCTTAAAGAACCAAATCCTGTCAATGATACTTAGAGAGATTACCACGTAGTCTACTGTGCTAGAGCCCTGGTGGCCTATGAAGGTATACTCGCCCCCCTGATCCTGAAAGCCCGACCCATTCAGGATACAGAATGACAGATCCTGTACCAGCGTGGCAAACCTCACCCCTGAGGAATTTATCTTAGTATCCTTTGAAGCCCTGGTATTTAAGAGAGGATGCCTGGGCTGCGTTGAAACTTCAACATATGGAAGAAGCGCCTCATCCGTATCACCCACTCTGGCATTTAGATCTCCCATCAGGAGGACAACATGCGCTGCTGGATACTGTAACATTAAAGTTTCTAAGAAAGACTGCAAATCCTCCCACAATTCCTTGTCGAAAGGCCCAGCATTCCTAGGTGGGACATAAATATTTAGAAAAATGACCTGCCCCTGTTCAAACTGCATATCAAACCCTTGGACTGACAGTGGTCCCCCTGCAAGTAACGAGATCTGAACTTGTAAATGGTCTGCAACCAAGCAAACCAAACCCCCTTTCGGGCGCCCACCAACTTGGGACCTCACAGCCTGACTATAAAAGACCCTATAATTTACAAATTCAATAGGGTCTGTTTCCCACGTTTCCTGCAAAAATACCAGGTGAAACTTCTCTAAATACATAACAAATTCCCCTTGCATCACCCAACCACGCCACCCTGCTATATTCCAGGTACAGATATTTAACACATCTGGTAGCTGCCCGCCTGCACAATAAGAATGTCATACAACAGCCTCCCCAGGCTCCTCCTCTGCTAAACATTGCCTACCACTGCCCCCTACAGATGATTGATATTGCCCCACAGCACCTCCGGCAGCATTACAATCCCTCCCAGCTGGAAATTTAAAATATTTATAGGACTTAACAGGGGGGGAACTGCTATCTCCATCAGTTCCACATCAGCCTGCCCTTGTTGTTGAGCCTCAGCTTGCAGTTCTACCCTAACCCTTGGCTGCCTTGCCACTTGTCCCTCTATATCTGACTTCCCAGGCATGGCAACAGGACAGGGGGCTGGCAGGTGGTGAGGGAGGCACCATGGCAGGATGGGAGAGTGGCTTGGGGAGGCAGTGTGGTGGGACAGGGGGCTGGCAGGAGAAAGGCAAAATGGCAGTTGGGGGTGGGGGAATGGCTCAAATGGTGATGGTTTCTGTATGTTCTTCACTCCTCTACAGTGATTGCAGGAGAACTGCATGGCACTGGGATCCTGCAACAACAACCACTCCAGCAGCTGCATAGGCCAGGTACTCAATCTCCCTTTCCTTTGGGCTGAAAATTGGGCAGTCAGGGGCCTGAAATAACAGGGTAGAAGGGTGGGTGGGATGGTCTGAACTAATGGCTCTTCTTGTTGCCTTGCTGCAGGTCTGCCAGTTTCACCGATTGAATCCCCTGGCACAAACGCCCAACAGAACTAGGACCTGTGAGTCTGCAACTGGCATCGCACGGAGGATTTAGCAAGGGAGCTCCTTAGGGAGACCACACTGGGCAGACGAGATCCACAACACCATTAACGTCATGGCCAGGAAGCATAGGCAGCTGGTGTGGCAGAATGCCACAGAACTCAAAGCTTTTGCTGCCGAAGCCCGCCTGGGCCACTGGTGGGAGGACAGGCACTGAGCCTGCCTGTGGCAGCAGTTTGAGCTGTCAGACAGCATGACTGAGAAGGCAAGCAAGTGAGATATGGGCACAGATGCAAATCAGCCTATCCCAGTCCATTCAGTTTCAGAGCTGCCTGATCGAGCAAGTTGCTGCTACGACCGTGACTGTGATACGCCAGCGGCACATGTCATTTCCTAATATCTATCACCCATTCGCACCTGCCTACGTGGAATCTGAGCACCCAACCCAGTTCCCCCAGCAGTTCACCCCCCAAGGAAAACACTTGAGTCCTCTCCACACTGTGTTCAGGCCAGGTACGCCTGCTCTCACCCCCCTGGCCAACCATTCCCACACGCCTCCTGTGAACATAAGAACATAATGCCATACTGGGTCAGACCAACAGTCCATCAAGCCCAGCATCCTGTTTCCGACAGTGGCCAATCTCTTTCTCTTGGGAGAAGGTCACAATGGGCAATCCATTCCCTGTTGTTCCAGCCTCCGACTGTAAGAGGTTACATCCCCAAAACCTACCTGGTTAATAGTCATTAATGTACCTACCCTCCAATAACTTATTCACACCCCTTTTAAAACTAGCTACACTACCAGCCATGACCACTTTCTCTGGCAGTAAGCTCCACGAGTGAATTATACCCTGAGTGAAAAAAATACTTCCTCTTATATGTTTTAAATCTGCTACCAGTTAATTTCATGGAGTGTCCTCTTGTTCTAGTACTCTTGGTGCTAGCCATGCTCGCCATTATGAAATACTGGCTCCAGCTTAATTTAATTCCTTCAGACTCTCTTGCTGCCCTGGCTGCTAAGTCAGTGACTGGAGGATGGTCTGAGAAGGTGAATAAAATCTTGCATTGTCTGAGGTTTTTGAAGGTATATATACTAGCTTTCCTTCTATAAGGGCTTGGACAGAAATAAAATCAAGATTAAAGGACCAGGAATTACAATGTATGAGAGAACTTATCTCTGGTCAAAGAGTCTCACATTTTTATACTGATTTAAGGACACCTGCAAAGGGGGCAGCTTATTTAGCTTATCCAGAGATGGAACAATTTAGGAAAGCTTTTGCGCTAGCAAGATTAAATGTTTTTCCCTCTGCTTACACCTTAGGAAGGATAAAAGGGATTCCCCGCAACAAAAGGTTTTGTAAAATTGTTATAATAAGGGTAACAGAGAGATTCCTGAATCATTGCTCCATATTTTAGTAGATTGCCCTGCTTACAATTGGTGGAGGTCAAAATATATTGTTCCCTTTTTTGGGCCCAGAGGAAATTTAAACCTTGATAGGACGGTGGTGCTTCTAAGGAACCAGGACAATACTGGCTCATTACAGGTTGCTAAATTTCTTACGCAGGTCCTCAAAATTAAATTGACTCAGGAGGGAAATTGTTAAAAGTAATTTTTGGACTCTTAGTTATTTCATTTTATGAATTGTCATATATTGTGTGAATATAGTTTGTACTTTAAGTGTAGAATATTGGCCAGCCTCTAAGGCTGTGAAACCCCTCCAAAGATTCCTTGGTAATACCAACTACTACTGTCAATATATACATCGATATGCTGATGTTACCACCCCACTGACCAAACTATTAAAAAGTGGGCAAATATTCCATTAGGGACCAGAACAGCAACAAGTGTTCCAGCTGTTGAAAACAGCCCTCATGATGGCCCCTATTCTACAACATCCTGACTTTGACAGACCATTCATAGTAGAGGTCGATGCCTCCAGCATAGCCATGAGAGCAGTACTCTCACAAGAGGCAAAATTTGACAGTGTTATTACCTTGCGCATTTTACTCATGAAAATTATCTGCTGTGGAATGTAATTATACCATCCTGGATCAAGAACTTTTAGCCATTAAGGCAGCATTCGATAACTGGAGACACTACCTTGAGGGAGTAAAGTATCCCATCCAAATGCTAACGGACCATAAAAATCTTACAGACTTGCAAACCATGCAAATAAACAACGCATGACACGCACAGTGGGCATTGTTCTTCACCCACTTTTCCTTTACCATACAGTATCAACCAAGAAAAATGAATATAGTGACAGACGCCCTGTCTCGAAGTCTTGATACGCAAGACACCAATATAGAGCCCAAGGGACCCATCTTGGGGAAAAAATGGTATTTGCTGCAACCTATTTCCAGTTGAAACAACTACGACATGCTACTCCAGAACAAGCTGAGTTAGCCAACAATCCAGCCTTTGTGCAGGAAGATGGGCTATCCAAATACCAGGAGAAAATAGTGGTTCCCCAGACATGGCGGGAGAAAATCCTTTGGACACACCATGATGCCCTACTTGCAGGATATCCCGGAAGTGAATGAACTCTTGATTTAATCCAGCGTTCTTTTTGGTAGCCCACCAAAAGTACAGCTGTGTGCAGATATGTACAAGGTTGTGCAATTTGTGCAAGCACAAAAATCCCTAGAAGAAAGTTGACAGATTTCTTTCTTGTAGATTCCCTGCCAAAGGGTCCATGGCAATGAATCAGAATGAATTTCATTGTAGAGTTACCGCCCTCGCAAGGATGCAATGCAGTGTCATGTATCCTGTTATCGGCATATATTTTTTGACCATCTGTGTTTCAATATATTGGAAATCAGAATTGGCCTCTCTGTATGGTGAATTCCTAAAGAGCTGTCCTATAGTGACCTTTCTACTGAACTCTTGACCAGATACTGGAATAGGAGATGTAATCAGCCTGTATACTGGAACAGGAGATGTAGTCAGCCAGTCTGTCTCTTAAAGAAATCAACATTTTTTTGTTGATAGAATCAAGAGACGTGACTCCCAAGCAGGGCAGGAAGAGGCCTTGTTTGTTTGGAGTTTACTCATTGTTAAATCCTATCTTAGATTATAGTAACCTGTTTAGTATATATTAACAGGCTTCTTACTATGTACTCTGAGAAAATCCTCCCTGTCAGCAGTTTTGACCTGAAGTCATTTTAGCTGAATTCCAAGCAATTTTCATTCTATAAGAAGGGAGAGGAGAGATGGATTTTTCAGAAACAGTTCCTTCCTTGGAGCTTTACTCACATCCATATGGCAGTATGGGACAAAGAACTGCGTAATTATGAACGTATATTATTTTAGATGCATTGAGCCAACCATAACAATAATCCTTAGCGCATATGTTATATCTTATAGATGTTAAGATCTTTTAACTTGTAACAGAACTGTTCCTTGAACAGAAATATCCTCTTAAGTCATGTATTTTAACTGACAGTTTCTTTTGTACTATGTCTTTATTTGAACTTAAGTAAACTATTGCTTTATATTTATAATATTCTTAAGTCTCATAGCTTCATTTATAAATAAATTGTCTTTACAATATTAGCTGAGCTGGCTGGCTTATTAGCAAAGTGTAAACTGAGTTTCCACATATTGGAAAAGAGTGCCCTATATCCAGACCAGATCATGTCAGGCCTGGACCACTAAGTGCATTTTCCCTTTGAGGAAACTGAGGCACAAAAGCGCCAACAGTCCTAATAGTGGTCAACCACTTTACCAAACTGGCCCACTTTAGAGCCTGTAAGGGATTAGCTACAGCTCGCCGCACAGCATTATTAGTTTTGCACCACATAGTGAGGCTACATGGACTTCTGTTAGAAATCATCACTGATAGGGGTTCCCAATTCATCTCTCGTCTGTGGAGAGCTCTGTTTACTGCGCTACAGGTTCAGTAAAACCCACAACAGCCTACTATCCTCAGGCCAACCGACAGGTGGAAAGAGTAAACCAAAATTTGAACAATATCTGCGATGTAATATAGACTATTTGCAAGGCAATTGGTACCATTGGCTACCAATGGCAGAATTTGCATACAACAATGCACCAAATGCCTCCCTTGGCAATTCACTCTTTTACATAACCTACGGGTTTCATCCTCAAATTTGTATCCCTGACCTACCCTCTGGCACTACAAATCCAATGAACGCAACACCTAGCAAAGCAAGTGATTACAGAGAATCGCCAATGATATAAACGAAACGCAGACCAACGCTGACAAGTGTCTCCAATATTGAATCCTAGAGACTTGGTTTGGATAGATCGCCATCGCTATTCCTTCCCTTGCCCATCTGCAAAATTCAACCATAAGCTCATAGAACCTTTCCCTATTCTTTGACAGCTCAATGTGGTGACATACAAGGTGAAATCACCCCTGCACGTCCGAATTCACCCCTCCTTCCATGTGTCCATGCTCAAGAAGGCTTACCCTCCACTCTTCCCAACCCCTGTAACTACACCTGCACCTGTATACTGTACCAATGATAGCCCTGAATACGAGGTGAAAACCATACTGGACTCGAAATATCTCTGTGATCGGCTGTATTATTCTCTAGACTGGAATGGCTACAGTCCGGAGGAACACTCCTGGGAACTGGCATCTGAGGTCCATGCTCCCCTGCTAGTGTGCTCCTTCCATAGATGGCACCCATGGAAACCGGGGCCCCACTGGTTTCTGGGGACAGGGCTTTGGGGGGGGGGGACTGTCAGGCTCCAAGGATGCCAGCGAAACTGCAGGGGGCCTGAGGGGCTAGGAGAAGCTGCGGACGGGCCCCGACACACACAGAGCACAGGATCATTGGCACACTTGGCTGAGGAACAGATGCAGCCCCATTGCTACAGCGCTCAGTTGCCAGGACAACCAGCACTGAACTAACAGCCCTGCCAGTGCAGCCGGCAAGGGCAGAGCTGGCTTTGAGGAATGCCAGGGAGTTGCCTAGGCAACCCCAATGCTCAATATGCCTCCAGGAGGAACACGCCAGAAGGGGCGTGGCTTAGGGGGTTAAAGGAGAGACACAGGCATGCTCCCAGTGCTGAAAATCAGTGCTGAGAGGCTGGCCCCTTCCTGCTTATATTTGGATTTGGATCTTAATAAAAGTGTTGTTTGAAGTTGGGAAATTGCTATCTGTCTTTCCTTGTTCCCGTCTCTAAAGTGAATGAGTGTGCCTGTGAGAGGAGTGTGACGAGTTTATAGTTTGGTGTCTGGGTTGCTGTGTTCCCCTTCCCCTCCCTCTCCCTGGGGTATCCTCCCCACCTGTGCAGTGTGGACATGTCCCATATCCTATCCTATGTCCTGGACCCCTGTTCCCCTGTGCCCCTCACTTGTGGCTTCATCTATCTGTCATTCCATCCCTCCATTTCCCTGTGGTTACATGTGGTGGGGGTGCGAGAACAGAGGAGTAGGGAATGCCTTACTTCGGAGTCCTGAGCCCAATGATGATAGAGGCCTGATTCCTCTCAGATCCAATGGCGAGCACCTATCCTGAGGGGCTGTTTTTCCCTCTTAAACAAGGGCTCAGAGGACACCAAGAGGCGTGTGGAGCTGAGAGTTTCCTCCCTTTCCTCCCCGTATACCCTTCCCCCATGACAGAGTGGGACAATCGCTCCAGAAGACAACCCCATTATAAGTGCAACTGGAGACTGTCTTGAAGGGGATAGATTCCTTGCTAAAAGGAATTAAGAAGCTCAAGAATGTAGATTTTGCTTGCCAGGTGAATGTAAGCCCTGAGCCACAAGCCAAGGATGTCAAATCAGTGGAAATTCAGATGCTTTGGGACTTTTTGGTGACGAGCAGCGGGAGAGCACTACCAAATGGCGGGATCGCTGAGAAAGCTGCTGCCAGCAGCCGCCAGTCAGTCAGTCAGTCAGTCAACTTTTATTTATATCCCACTCTCTCTCGCCTATGGCAACTCAAGGTGGCTAACAACAAAAGTAGAAGACATCCAGAAAACAGTAACAATTATAAATTCAGCACAAACAGCACAACCTCAAGGACCCCTCAATTAACATAATAACATACCATTTCATACCATACCATTTCATTTTTAAACATACCCTCCCCATCCCTCACACAATCCAATATAATAACAAATCAATATTACAACATATCATAATCATATCAGTTCTTCCATATGCTCCATCCCTGCTGCCACCAGGAAAGGAACCCATCAAATCCCCCCCCTTACCCTCCTGCTCTCACCAGGAGGGGGGACCTAGTACTATGCCCTAGTACAAAAACAATCTAAATATTAATTAAACATTTCTAAGTCAACAAAACTAACCCCTCTACCCCTTAACCTAATTCCAAAGATTCCTAGAATTCCCCCCCCCCCAGGCAAGTGTGGTTCTGATAAAGGGACTTTGTGACTTGACTTTGGAGCTTAGCCTCAGCCCCTAACCCTTGGACTAACTGCCGGAGGATAGAGAGTGCAGCTGTGGGAATCCGAACACTCAACAACACCTGAGACAGCGGAGACAAGAACCTTCCTGATAGGCACCTGGAGGAGGAGGAGCTATAAGGTGCGGGGAGCACCTACAGCTGGAGGACTTTTTGGTGAGGAGCAGTGGGAGAGCACTATCGAGCAGCAGGATCGCTGAGGAAGCTGCTGCCAGCATCCCCCAGGCGAGTGTGTTTCTGATAAAGGGACTTTGTGACTTGACTTTGGAGCTTAGTCTCAGCCCCCAACCCTTGGACTAACTGCCAGAGGATAGAGAGTGTGGCTGTGGGAATCCGAACGCTCAACTACACCTGAGACCGCGGAGACAAGGACCTTCCTGATAGGTGCCTGGCAGAGGAGGAGTTATAAGGTGTGGGGAGTGCCTATGGCTGCGCTATAGGCATGCACCAGGGTGGCGCACCTTAGGGCTACTCACGCATGGGTGCACCCTTGTGTGCGTGGCCTTAGGCGACGGCCGAGGCACCCGAGGAGTGTACGCTTACTACTTCGTGGGGTAAGCGATCGTTTATTTTGATCAGGCCGTTGGGCCAACCTGTTATACAGCCTTACAGGGGGAATGTGGGACAGCACTATAGGAGGCAAACGGCATAGAGGACCAGAATCTCCAGCTACTACTATGGACTCACCGAAATACAAGTGCTCTAAGTATGAGATCCCTGCTAAAGCTTGTGAACAGATACCAGGCTTTGGAAGATATGGGTAATGAGACTGAGTTTAACCCTGAGGTATATACCCAGTGTGACCTTACAACACTGGCAGTGAGTTTGGCAGCCCCAGCTAGAAACCCTGGGACAGAGGGCTCTAAGGGGGGGAGGTAAAGTCAGCTAGGTCATGGTTTGATCCCACTGTTGGGGATGCCTTAAAAACGCAATGTCACTTGATTGCTAAAATGCGGCCCTATTGTTTGCCAGTGTGTCGGATATGAGTAAGTCTCTACTCTGGGTTAGGGAGCACTTGAGGGAGGTTACAGTTAAAATTGTCCTCCTTCAACCAAGTGTAGATGGTGATGGGGCTAATCTGACTGACAATAACCCCCAGAGAAATAGACCTGAGGCAGATCACTTAAATAGATCTAAAAGGCTGCTTAGTACTTCTTATTCTGTAAAGGGCTTATGACCATGGGGTGTGAACAATAGGGCAATCTGGGTTAAAATTAGGCCTGATATAGATGGTACTATCCGTAGTTGGGAGAATCCCAAGATGGTTGCCAATAATATATTTGTCCTCTTGTGGATTAAACTGGATGCTTTGGAGGTTGCCAAAGGGGTACAGCTGAGCCAGACAAGAAACAGCATTTGTGTTCGGATTTTCTTTAAAACATCGCATCTGGTCAGGAAGTTGTTCTTGGCCAGAAAGTATCTGATGACAAGAGGAATTTCCATAGATAGAGTGTTTGATCATAAAAAGGAAGAGGGGGATGTTGGGCACCAGGGGGTTTCATCCTTGTTCCGCCTCTCTTCACCTAATAAGACAATTATGGATTTAAGGGATATGGACACTAAGAAGGCATACAGAAGTCCAAATAATGGGGTATTGGAGGAAGATATGGAAATACATTTGGGACCACAGGTTAGAAATCTGATGGAGGAAGAGGAAGTAATATTCAAGGTAGAAACTAAGGGAATCCAAATGGAGCAAATTGTTAGCTTAGAGATAAAGGGTCCGGTTGAGGACATGGTTAGTAATACTATGGTGCAGGACCAAGGGGTAGACCTGGGTAAGGTTAGGAGTTGGGAAGGGAGAGTTACTATTATGAATACGATTACGGCGTATTTGGACGATAATTCAGGGGGGTAGGGGAGCCCCCCCCCTTTGACGGTATTCAATAGGTTATCCATTATTGATCAGGACATCCTGATTCAAAAGTTGGATAAGATTAGGAATGATCTCCCGCTTACTACGCTAACTTACCAGGCTGGAAACTTGCAGTCCCAAGAACTACCCTATCGTCCAGTACATGACCTTGAGGTGCTAAACTAACTGCTTCCCGCTTTTTGGAGCATGATGAGCTGAGTAGCGATGCTGGCCCCATAGGAGGAACTCAAGAAAACATGGAGGCTCTAGCTATGTGTGCGGAAATCTCCCTGCAGAAAGATGTGTGGCATAAGTGTAACGAATATAGGGATAGGTTGCTATCTGAGGGTAGGGTAGAGATAGGGAAGCAAAGGACTGGGCAGGAAACTACACCTCAGCTGGGTGATATCTCTCAGGCCTCTCATAGTATGGTCTTTATGTCACTCCAAGGAGATGAACCTCTGCAATGACGTTACAGTAGCGTGGAGAGGTGGAGGATGTTAGCGGAGGTACTTATGAGAAATCAAAGAAGGCAGAGACTGTTGAGTTTAAAGATGAAGATCCAGAACAAGAGGGAGATTACTAATTGTCAAGATGACACTTTAAGTTTTTCAGAAGTAGAGGTTCTTAGACCGGATCAAATTCTGATTCTCAAAGGTGCTCTAACTCTTTTGAATTGGGCTTCTTGGACGGTATCAGGATGTGAGCATAAACTTGTGGAACTCGAGTGGTTGGATTTTTTGAGAAATTATGACCTGATTTTCCTTCAAGAAACCTGGCTCCAGTAGGGGGAAATCTTGGATGTCCGGGGGTTCCGGGTATATGCAACTCCAGGTGTTGGTGGTAGAAAGCGGGGTCAGGTTTCAGGAGGACTTGCCATATTAGTGGCAGATAAATTTTCCAATTTATGCCAATCACTGCCAACCGGGAGAAAAGAGCTCCAGTTAGAATTATGGGAACTCTCTTATGGAGGACAAATGCTGCTTCTTAATGTGTACATCCCACCGCGAACTTCCCTGTTTTATCAAGTAGACATTTGGGAGGCATTGGAGGACCCTATAGGTAAACTGGGCAAGCGGTATCCAAGGACGATACTACTTGCAGCAGGAGATTGGAATGCCAGAATTGACTCCAATTCACCTGAAGATATATGCTTTAGTCTGATTAGCCTTGGTAAAGTCCCTGGAAGGCAAATCAGGGATCTGGTTAAAAATGAATCAGGGGAGTGTATGCTGGAATTTTTATATGCCTGTGGATTGACTGTATTAAATGGAAGGGGAGACAACTTTGAAGGTGATTTTACTTTCACCAATTTGAATGGGAGAAGTGTTATTGACTATAGGAAGGTAGGTAAACATTTTTATTGTTGGCCATAGGTCGTAACAATATACAAAATAAAAACAACACACAGCATATAATAGATAAATCAAAGTACAATATCAGATGTCATAATTCACCATGCAAAGGTATAAACAACAAACAAACGGGGCTTGGCAATAAGCTGGTCAATAGTCAGTAGAAATTCCAGCCCTTTGTTTATACAACATTATGCAAAGACATACGGTTGCCACAGCCCTGGAGCATACTGAATCCCCCCTGCCCAACAAAATCTGCAATTTAGTATAATCAGAAACCCCAACAGGTAGATTATCAATAAAGGTCCTAATATACCTTTCCCTCAGCCGGCCATAAGCTGGGCAATCCAAAATTATATGATTAACTGTCTCAGGGGTCCTTAGGTCACAAGATAAACAGAATCAATAGTCTTTAGGGATATTACCATATCTACCCTCAAGAACGGCAGAGGGGAACACATTTAGGCGCATTAGAGTAATGCCCTTCTAAATGCCCAAGATGACCAACTTGTTAAATATTAAGCATGAAAAACTGGGGAGCCAGTAAAGGCATATTGTGATCTCCTTAAGTTTGGGGGATCATTCTGAAGACTTCCAGATTATAATAAGGCCAGAAAGTGACCATTATTAGCTAAGTGTCGGAATAAAGCCACCTAGGATGTCTGAGCGTAATTTTCTGCAGCAGTCAGCAGGCAGTGAAGGGACAATGAGGAGTCGTATTAGATGGACCTCCCACCATCTTGTTACAGTATTGGATCTATTGTGGTTGCAGGAATTGCTCAAAATTAGAGAGTGAATACTGCAAGGTAAGGAAGGTGACATGGACTCTCTCTCTGAGGACCTTAATACTATTGTATCTACACTGGGGTCGGAGGTTTGTCTTATGAACCAAAGGTTAAGCTCGGACAAACTAATAGGTGGTTCGATAAGGAATGTAGGTTAGCAAAATGCAGACTTATAAGAGCTAAGAGATGCTGGGCTACAGCTTATACGAATGATCTATGGGTGGAATATGTGGCAGAACGAGGCAAGTATAAGCATTTACTACAAGTGAAAAAAGCTCGACATTCATCCATGATTTGGGCTAAGTTGGAGATAGTGGCCAATATGAAGGATACTAGGCAATTCTGGGCGATAATTAACTCTACTCTGAAGGCCAAAGTTGGTCAATCTGCACCACTGATAGATGAAGAAACCTGGACCAGCTTCTTTGCCAAACTCTATCATCAAGAGAGGAGTGAGATTGAGGTAGAGGAAGCAATCATCTTGGAGGCCCTAGGGCAGTCTAAGGATGAATCATTTTTCGATCCATATGTTAGTGAGGAGGAAGTAGTTGTGATAATCAGATCGCTTAATCGCAGTAAGGCCCCAGATCATGATTACTTGATTGCGGAAGCCTTGCAAGCCAGTGAAACCTGATGGGCCCCATTATTAGCTAATTATTTTACCTTGATCAATAGATCTAAGAGGATTTCTACAGCTTGGGACATGAGTATATTGGCCCCGATATTAAAGAAGGGTTCTCCTAGAGACCCAGCCTGTTATAGGCCTATAAGTCTGCTACCAATACTAGGGAAGGTATTTACTAAAATGCTATTGGGGCACTTAGAAAGGTGGGCATACGAACAAGAGTTAGTCCCGAATGAACAGGGAGGATTCCGTAAGAACAGGTCTATGATGGACAACTGCTTTATACTATCACATAGCAAAATACACCAAGATAAGGGCTGGGAAACTTTTCCTAGCCTTTACTGATCTGAAAAAAGCCTTCGATTCAGTCCCAAGGGGGAAATTGTGGAGCAAACTGCTCCGATTTGGTATTGACAAGGAACTGCTAATACTGTTAATCCAGGTACATTCATGAAATGTTGCAAGAATTAGATTAGGCCCACAAGGAAGACTGTCAAAACCGATACCAGTCCTGAAGGGGGTTAGGCAGGGTTGTGTACTTGCGCCCTTACTTTTTAACATCTTCATATGCGATCTTATCCCTGCCCTAATGTGTAAAGATAGTCATTTGCCTAAGATCAGGAATCGAGCATTGCAGCCTTGATGTATGCCGACGATATAGTATTGCTATCCCAAACAGGGGGGGCATGCAAAATCAACTCCGGAATCTGATATCATGCCAGGAACCCCTCCCCAGCCAATTACTTACAGATCCAGCAGCACCGTAACACACAGCCAAATTAAAAGAGAATGGGCAGCCACTTTTATTTTACTCTGCCAGCCAATCAAAATCTGGCTTGGCCAGCACATTAAAACCTGCCATCTGGCTTACCATCACTCAACTGTCCATACCCCCTCCTACCAAATATGGCATTAAGTTTCATTTCCAGAAGAAGCTCAATTGTCCACCCTCATGCGCGCAGCCGTTTCTGAGGTTTTCTAAATAACAGTCTTGGTCCTCGGAACTTCAGAATTTGGACTTCCGAACTGAATACCATAATTTTTGCCAAATTCCAAAGTTTTCTGAAGACTTTGTTTCAGCAGCAAATAACCGCTCCCTATTTATGTGTTCCACACCACTCATGATTTTATAAACTTCTATCATATCTCCTCTCCGTCGTTTCTTCTCCAAGCTGAAGAGCCCTAACGTATGAAGCCTCTGCTCATACAGGAGCCATTCCATACACTTGATAATTTTTGTTGCCCTTCTCTGTACCTTTTCTAGTTCTATTTATTTATTTTTTGAGATGTGGTGAACAGGACTGCACATAATACCCCAGGTGCGGACATACTACAGATCTGTATAGAGGCATTCTGATATTTTCAGTTTTATTCTCTATCCCTTTCCAAATGATTCCTAACATTGGGTATTTTCAGATGTTACGAGATCACGCTCAACCACAGTGAACCACGGTCAATCCCGCGGTGGGGCCAAAGTGCCCTGAACGTCTGTTCGGCGGCCATCAGATGTTCACCACAGTCAATACCCACATGGGGTCAATTTCAACCACGCTTCCGGGGCTCCCCGCCGGACAATCCCTGAAAGCGTGGTCAAAGAGATAACCACCGGGAAACAACAAAAAGTAATGTCTGGACGGCAATCACCGGCTGGAATCAAAGAAAATGATCCCCAGCCGGGGACAAAGCATGCAGCGTCGCTGCCAGGCAACCAGCAACAACACAGACAACGGAGGAAGATTTACAGGGAAACCTGCAGCAGGGAAGTGTGGTGGGATGGAGCGAGGAGGGAGGCAGAAGAGAGCGGTGGGCGAGAGAGCGAGGGTGGAGGAGGCAGTGGCAGTGGTGGAGGGAGCGCAGGCAGAGGCGGGGGAAGTGGGGGTCATGCTGAGGATGGAGGAGGCGGAGGGACAACACCCGCAGCAGCCAGGACATGATGCCCCGGGGACAGCAGCCAGACCGGGGGAGGAGGCACCCCGTAAACGGGTAAGGGGAAACAAGGGGAGGGGAACAGGAGGCACAGGGGCACCAAGGAGGGGCAGGGGGACAGCCCGGGCTCCCGGCAGGGAAGGGGGGAAAGGGGGCGGCCCGCAAGAGGGGCCAAAACCACACCCAACCATAACACACACACACACCCTGTGTCCTGCAGACACTGAAACGGGCCCAGGTGGATGAGCCCCCGGAGGACACCAGCTCAGCCCAGGCGGAGGAGGAGACGGTGGAAGAGGCGGTGGAGGAGGAGGAGGAGAACCCACAGGGGAGACAAGGGATGAAGCCCTACCAGAGAAGCCCTTCATACGGATCTGGGGGACCCTGGAGTACCAGTTGGAGCTCGCGCTCAGCCAGTGGAACGAGCACGTCTACCAGGACATAGTACAGGAAATGGAGGCAGCGGGGCACTATCGTACCATGGCACAGTGCCGCTCCAAGGCCAAGGAGCTGAAGAGGGGGGTACACGGCCATAAGGGACAACAAAAGGCGGTCCGGACACGGAGCCCAGACCACCCCCTTCTATGATGCCCTGGACTGAATCCTGCACATGAAGGGCTCGATAGTCGCCCCACGGCTCGTGGGGAGCGCAGTGGTCCAGGGCAGGGAACGGGCCAAGGTACCCCCTCCCCTCACCGCCCCCCTAGTAGACACAAGCTCCAGGGCCCCGTACCCCCAGGAGGAATGCCCCAGAACCTCCGGCATCTGCAGGCCCCCCCCCTGGACAGCATCCCGGAGAGCACCCACCCCCAGGCTGGACAGGCAGAGTCCGAGGCCAGCACCCTCATCACCCTCAGCCAATGGTCCATGGGGGAGCATTCCCACACTGAGGGGCCAGCCTCGGAAGGATCCGAGACCGACATTGAGGGTAAGCAGGTGACCGGGAGGGGAGAGGGCCAGGGCCCATGGGGGCAAGGGCCAAGGGGGGAATGGACGGGCTGGGGCCAGCCCCAACCCCCCACAAGCAAGGCAGGAAGGGGGCCCGGGACCCGGTCGCCCACACACACAGAGCCCTACACCAACAACCCCCCCCTCACCCACAAGGCACGGAACACCCCGGCACCAGACCCAGGTGGGTGATCAGGCAGGCACCGAGGAGCCCGGGCGGGAGGCGGAGGAACCAGGTGAGGCACACAGTCCGGGTGGGAGGGCCCACTGGGGTGCCGGGAGGGGGTCCCGGGACACTTGGAGGTGGTGGGAGGGGTCAGGGAGGGGGTGGGAAGGGGCCGGGCGACACGCCCGGGGGATCAAGGAGCCCCGGTCCCATTCCAGGGCCGAGGGCAGGCTCCCGGGGCGGCAGGTGACTCACCATCCTGTACCCTACAGGGCAACCCCAACAGCCACTGTCTCCAGGGCCTGTGCCCCGAGCACAATGCATGAGGGAACATCAGCCATGGGTCTGCCGGCAGAGGGAGGACCAGGCAGAGGATATCGTCCGGACCTCGGCAGAACAGGGGGAGAGGATGATAGCGACCGTGGACCGGATGGAGGCAGCCATCGAGCGGTCCCTGGAGCAGGTGGAAGCGCAGGAAATGTGGCTCCAGGACGAGGTGTGCCTGGAGCGGAGGCGGGAGCGCCGGGAGCACAGCAGGCAGGTGGAAGCGCTCGGGCGGCTGGAGCAGGCTATCATAGGGATGGTGTGGGCGCACTCTGCCAAAATGGACAGATCCCATGATATTGGGACCTCCTTGCTCCTGCACGCGGGCACCATGTGTGCCTATGTGATGGCAGCCACCCCTCCAGGCACCCTGACTGCCCAGGGTCCCATGCCAGGCCCCTAGGCGCCCCCACCCCATCCCCAGCCGCCCACACACCCGCAGGAGTCACACATCTGCCTCCTGGTTCCCCCTGCCCTCCAGAGGGTGCAGCCACTCAGGGGGGCCCCCAGGTCCAAGGACGCCAGCCCCCCCCGCCGGCCCAGGAGGCAACCCAGGACACAGCTGAGGACACGGACAACGGGGGGGAGGGGAGCTCATAGAGCTCCGTAGCGAACACTGGGCGCTCAAGGGGGCATCCCAGGAAACATGGCGGATGGGGGGGAAGGGGAGGCAGTGTGAGGTGGGGGGCACTATAGGGGGTGGGGCACGGCAGGGGTGGAGGGAGAGGGGTCAGGTGCACATGTACATGTGGGTGAAATAAATTGTGGTTGCACTATTCTGCCCCCCGTTCCCATTATTGGGCAACAGGGGTGGGGTGGTGGGGTACCGGACCGCCTCCAGTGTAGGGGCCGGGCCAGGGCACCCCCAGGCCCAGGCCGGGTTGTTGCAGCCCTCACACCTCGGCCTCCCGGCTGATATGCCTCACCAGGACGTCCCGGATGCGCTTTGCATAACGGTACTCCCTGGGGTTCTCAGCATTCACATACAGGGGCACTGGGCCGGGGGGCCGGGTGGGCTCGGGATATTCCAGGACTACCCCCTCGGTCTCACACACATTGTGTAGCACACAGCAAGCACCAATCACCAGGGCCGAGGTCTCCACAGTGTAGTCCAGCCGCCCAGCGAGGCTCCTCCAGCACTGCTTGAGGGCCCCAAAGGCTCGCTCCACCACGGTCCTGCTGGAGCACAGGCGCGTATTGTATAGCACCTCCACAGTGTTGCGTGCGACTGGGTGGACCTTCATTAGCCATCAGGTGAGGGGATAGGCAGGGTCACCCAGGATACAGGGGGGCATCGGTATCCCCTCGATCCAGGTCATCCCCATGTTAGCAAAGTCCCCCCGGAACATCCAGGCATAGAAGGGGGAGATGTCATGATCCGGGCATCATGACTGCGGCCGGAGTTGCCTGTGAAGATGTCTATGAACCGGCCCCTGTGATCCACAACCGCCTGCAGCTGCAGTGAGTGATACCCGTGCCTGTTTACATACTCTGCAGCCTCCCCTGCGGAGGAGCAGAGGATCTCAATGGTCCATGGCACCCATGCAGTTGGGGAAGCCTCTGGTCGTGAATCCTGCCATTACGGCCCCCTGGTCCACCAGCTGGGTCGTTCTGTCCAGGAGCATGCCCTCCACAGCCTAGCACACATCCCAGAGGATACAGGTAACGGTGCTCAGGCCTACCCTGAAGTACTGAGAGACGGACCGGCAGGAGTCAGGTGTAGCTAGGGCCCAGACCCCTATAGCCACCTGCTGGACCATGGGGATGGGGGTCCGCATGGGGGTGTGCTGTCACTCAAGTCAGGGTGTAAGGAGTTCGGTGAGCCAAAGCAGGGTGAACTTGTCCATCCTAAAGTGGGCCCTCCAGGCTGCCTCGTCCCACTGGGCCAGCACCCTGGCCCACCACCCCTGTGCCCGCTCAGTGACCCATATCTGCCTGTCGATGGGCATAGCGAGCAGGGCTGCCCAGCGCATGGTCTCCCTCCCCCTTTGGAGGCGCCCAGCCGCCTCGCGGATCACCACAGGCCGGGTTCGGCCCCCGCTCACAGCCTGCTGGTCTGCCCCGGAGAGCCTCTGCGCCCTGAGCCGGGCCAGGGCTCTCCTGCACCCATGGTGGGCCCCGAGGGCCCTAGCTGCTCTCCAGGCCAGGGAAACCCACAGGCAGGCACTCAGGTGCTGCTCCACGGTAAGGAGGCGCAGCTGCTCGGTGTAGTCACGGTACCACTCGGCTGCGAGCACGAGGTGCATCCAGTAGGCGACTGCCCTGTCCTGCTCCATGGTGGTGGTGGCCCTAGGGGCTGGGGGACGGTTATGCTGGCCCGGTGATGGCCTGGGTGGGCCAGGACCCCGCCCCCAGCTGGCCGGGCCTCTCAATGCGATGCTGGTGTCTGTTGGGTGCACCTGCTGTCCTCGCATGGGGCTTCATGAACGCATGGGCGCATGAGGCTGTGCGTTCCTTGTGCAGCTGCATGCCTTCAGCCATCACCTACCCACCCCCGTCCCTGTTTGCAACACCGTGTCCTTGCCAGCCTGATTAGCTGTCCTGTGTGGGCGCTTGTTGTCTGCAGCTGTGCCGGGTCTGCACCCCACGCCTTGTTCTGTTGTTATACAGTGTTGCAGCCCATGGCCGCCTGTCCTGTCCTTGGGACCCCAGGGAGCCCCCCCCGGCCCTGGAGGGTATGTGTGCCCCCCTGTCCGTGGTGTTAGTCTCCCTGTCTAGCTTGCCCATGGCTGGCTGTGCATCCACCGGGCTACCACTTCCCAGCCCCCATGGGGCCCCACATAGCTGGACCTTCTGTGAGACCATGTCCCTGTGTGACCTGTGGCATGCAACCATGCAGCTGCTCCTGGGCTTCCTGGACAGTCTGTTGGGTGGTTATGCAAGCCTGAGATCTGGCCTTCGCTACTTCGGCTATGAGGCGAGCGCTCGTGATTGCCAACTGCATGCGGAGACTCTGGGGCTGGTTCCCTTCCTGGGTGGGTGCATCCCGGAGTTGAGGTGCTCTCATGTGGCCTGGTCTATGGCTGAGACCGTGTCTGCACTGTCTGTGTGCAGCCTGGCAGCCTACACAATCTGTCTTGTGGAGGGGGGTCCTGCCTTGTCCTTGTCCTAATTTGGTTGTGTTCACGGGGCCCGTGGGTACCAGCGCTCTCGTGGGGCGGTGTATCACTGGCTGTTGGAGCTGGGACAGCTTCCGTGGCCCCCTGCTGCTGACTGCTGCATGTCCGAGCCTACCGCGGCGGAGCTGGCAGCGCTGACGGGCGTGTGGTCCCGTTCAGATGTGCAGTTGGGGCTGTCCATGCAGGATCCCTTCGAGGCCTACTACCTGATCACACACCACATGTCCTTGTTGGGGGACCACCGGGGCATGATCCACTCGCCCCACCTGGTTCATCGGGAAGGGCACCCGGCCCCTGGACCTGTTGTGGCCCCCAGCAGCTGGCTGTAAGTCCCGGTGTGCCTCCCGGCCCCCCGGTTGCCTGCCCCCGTGTGGGCTCCCACCCCTGCCCGGGGCCCGGTTTCCACTGGCTGCTCCCTCCCTGATGTCTCTGCCGTGCTGTCTGCTTCCCAGGGTCTGTGGCTCCGGGCCCCCTCCCACCCATCTGCCTCCACACCTGGTGTTGCCCTCTGTGATTGCCTTCCCTGGTGCCTGGGTCCAGCGCTCTGCATGGCCTCACGAACCCACCTGTGTCCAGCAGACTGTCCCCACCCACCAGCACTGCCACCTGTGGCCCCAGTCCCCCCCCCTTTGGCTGCCTGTGTGACCTCGGGGTTCTGGGACCCCCAGACTGCCCCTCCCACCTTCCTCCGGGTGTGTGTGTGCATCCTTGGACCTGCTGCACTGCACCGGCTCTCCTGCCTGCCCTCCTTCGGTCCCTCTCCAGGGTGTGGGGTCTGCATGTGCCTCCTGGACTGTTCCCAGCCCACTCGCTGTTCCATGTGGGCTCCCACTGTGCCTTGGTCCCGAACTCCTGGGGCCCCCCATTCTGGGACTGCCTGTGTTGCTGTGGGGGTGCCCGTTCGGATGGTTCAGCTGTGGGGGTTGTGGTTGCTGTTGCCAGTGTCCTGCCCTGCCCCTGTGCCCTCCCCCCCTCTTCCCTGTTCCGTGCCCCCCCCGAGCCCGGTGTGCCTTGTGTGTTGTCCAGGTGCCCGTGTCCCCCCTTCCCTTTCATTCCCTTCTGTCTGTCTGTCTGTCTGTCTGTGTGCCCGGGCATGTGCTTGTGCTGTGTCCCACCGTGCCCCCACTGTCTGTGTGCCTGTTGTGTGTGGTACCTGGCCAGCTCTTCTCCCTCTCCCCCCTCCCTTCCCGTTTCCCTTGTGTGGGCGTTCCCTTTTGTGCCTTTTGGCTTCGTTTGTCCTCAGGCGGCCATGTCTGTGTCCCGCCCCTGCCCGGTGGATTCTGGGTGTTTTGACCATGGCCAGGAATCGGCATCACGTCTGTTGCGCTGCCCCGAGCTGTGATCTGCTGGCCCGATTCCCTGCCGTCTTGCCGGTCCCGTCACGTCTGTTTGGGGCTTTTATTCACCCCGGGGGGTGGTTGTTCGGTTCATCCCCGCCTGGAATCCACTGTGGTGACCCGGCCGCCCACAACATCTGAAATCACCCATTTTGTTTGCTTATTTGACTGCCATCACACACTGAGCTGAGGATTTCAATGTATTGTCCACAATGACTCCAAGATCACTTTTCTGAGTGGTAACTTCTAATTTGTATACATTGTATACATTCTGAGTGGTAACTTCTAATTTAGAATCCAGCATTGTATACATTCTGAAAGAATCCAAGCAGTGGCGTATGCCGCCCACCAGCACAATGCCCAGTGAGGTGGTGGGCACAAATGTGCGCATGCACTCTACACACACAGCAAGCTGCTCAGCGCAATAGTGTGCCCCTACTGATACAACCCTCCCAAGCTCACACACCCCACAGGCCGGGGGATACTCCTGGGCTGTGGGGTGTGTGGGTTCAGGGGGGGTTGTAGTGGCAGGGGCATGCTGTTGCGCTGAGTGGTTTGCTGCATGTGTGGAGCGCATGCACACATTTGCGCCAGCGGAAGTAAACTGCACCCACTGTAGGTGCAGTTTACAATAGAGTGTTGGATTGCACCCATTGTCCGGGTTATTTTTCTCTATGTGCATCACTTTGCACTTGTCCTCATTAAATTTCATCTGCCATTTGGATGCCCAGTCACACAATCTCACAAGATCCTCCTGCAATTCTTCACAGTCCACTTGAGTTTTATCTACCTTGAATAACTTTGTGCCATCTGCAGATTTTATCACCTCACTCTTTACTTCCTTCTCCAGATAATTAATGAATGTATTAAACACCACCAGTCCCAGTACAGATCCCTGGCGCACGGCACTAGTTACTTCTCTCCACTGTGATGACTGACCATTTAGTCCTACTCTTTGCTTCTTATCTTTTAACCAGTTGCCAATCCATGATAGGACACTGCCTTATCCCATAACTGTTTAATTTCCCCAAATCTCTCTCATGAGGGACCTTATCAAATGTCTTCTGAAAGTCGAAATACACTATACTGACCAGCTCTCCCTGATCCACATGCTTGTTTATAGGGCTGTAGCGGAATATCGCAGTGGTAGCTATTTCCGGCGGAAACAGTGTTTCCGCAATTAGTGGAACGGCATGGCAGAGGCTTTCATTCCGCGGTTTCATTCCGCGGTTCCGCTTATTTAATTCCGCAACTTAGTGGAATTGTGGAAACATGACATTTTCGCTATTTC
>QEPC01015356.1:430177-440629 GCA_003113815.1 Sphenodon punctatus | reverse complement strand
GAGCCGGGAGGGGAGAGGGAGATGATCTCCCTCTCCCCTCCCGGCTCCCAGCACGGCCGCCGGGGCTGCAAGCAGCGAGATGTGACTGACTCTGCAGTCAGTCAGTGAGAGAGACAGGCTGCGCTGGGGGCTTGTAGGGCACTGCCCCCAGTGCCAAAGCAAGGAGCTTCAGGAATTATCCTTTCTCTTGAATGATACCGATGCTAAAAGAACTAAGGCAGTGGCAGTTTTTGCCATCAGAGCATTACAAATACGCCAGAAAGTGATTTCAAAGACTGTGGTATAGGCTAGAATGTATTAACGAGTCTCCTGAGGGTCCTGTTAGCATTTGGATGTGATTGGAATTTGGCTCTTCTAGAGAAAATCAGATTAGTCTCTGGGGGAAGTATAATAATAATGTAGCTGGCTGGAGAATTTACCAATCAGACAATTTTTTTATTGGTAAGGGATTAATATCAGATATTTAAAATTAGATGTTTAATTGGGGTATTATGTGCCTGATCTCAATTCAATATATTATAACAATGCATAAAATGTTGTATATTTTTTTTGTATATTTTTTAATTAAATTTGTAAAGGCCATGTGGCCAACAATAAACTATTTTGAACTTTTGAACAGTTCATTGTATTTATTTATTTATTTTATTTAGCCAAATTTCTACCCCGCGCCTCCTAAAACAGCTCGGGGTGGCTTACAAACCCCCAAATCAAACACAAATATAAAATACATCTAAAAACAATTTAAAACATTCAAAAATACTACAATTAAAACAGGACCGGGGCATCACAATAAACAATAAATAAGGGTAACGGGAGATAAAACCCCACTAACCCTCCCTCGCCCCTCCCCAAAGGCTTGGGTGAACAACCAGGTTTTACAACTTCGCTGAAATGTCAAAAGGCTTGGGGTCAGGCAAGCTTCCTCCGGGAGGGAGTTCCAAAGGCACGGCACGGCCACCGAGAATGCCCTCTCCATTGTGGCTCCCCACTTAACACGAGGGACCTCCAAGAAGGCACCCCCGGCAGACCGAAGGAGCTGCTCTGGGGCACGGAGGACGAGGCGGTCCCTGAGGTATGAGGGACCCAGACTGTGAAGGGCCTTATAGATCAACACCAAAACATTGAACCTGGCTCGGCACGCTATTGGCAACCAGTGCAGAGTCTGGAGCACAGGTGTTGTGTGCTCCCGACAACCCATCCCCAAAAGGAGCCAGGCTGCCGCATTCTGCACTAGCTGCAGCCTCCGAACCAGGAACAAGGGAAGCCCCATGTAGAGCGCATTGCAGTAGTCCAGCCTCGNCAGGCTGCCGCATTCTGCACTAGCTGCAGCCTCCGAACCAGGAACAAGGGAAGCCCCATGTAGAGCGCATTGCAGTAGTCCAGCCTCGAGGTGATGAGGAAGACATGTATACAACATGTATACAATTTTTATATGTGTAAATGACCGAGTTAAGGCAGTTTGAAAAAATTGTTCGTTGTCAAATTATGATAATAAAGAAAGGATCAATAAAGAAATAATGTGATAGTTTACTTAGGCCTTTTTTACACGGACGTCACCCACCCACAAACACCCATAAATACTAATCGGATGGGTGGGAGAGCATTCATGTAAACGTCCACGAGTGGGTGGGTGCGCATTCATGACACACCCACCGACACCCATGGAGCATCCAGGAAGGAGCCGGCATGCTCAGTGGGTGGAGATGGGTGTTTAACACCCACCCATCCATGTAAATACCAAAACACCCACACCCATGGGGATGGATCCGCTGATACCACAGAGAGATGGCTAGAGAGGCCATGCAGATGCCCCCAAGCAGACACGCCAACTGGGGGAGACGCCGGATGCCTGGCCAGGAGCCCTTAAAGGTGAATCGAAATATGACAGCGGTGCGTCAGCTCCAAAAATGTCAGGACGGAAGGCATCCGACAAGATGAAGGGAGCCAGTGCTGCAACATGCGAGGGACGGGTCATGGTAAGGCAAGGGACCCTGGAACGCCCAGGGGAGGGGTGTCAGCCCCATGGCATGGCGGGGAGGAGGGAAAGATGGCCAATCACAGCACACTTGTCCCGTCACAGGACCGAGGGCATACCGCAGCGCCCGCTCCACCCACATCCCCCCACTACACCACAGCAAGGAGTGGGGGAATGTGGCTGTGGACCTGGCTGTTCCATCAGGCATTTGGCGAGGGAGAGGGGTAGGGGTGGGATGGGTGGTGGGTGAAGTGGCCTGTGTTTTTTTCTTGTTTTATTCATTTTGTTTTAAAATGTTTTAAATTGTTTTAAACTATATTTCTATATTGTATTTTTATTTATTTGTTGTTAGTCGCTCTGGGCTGCCATGTGGTGGGAAGAGTGGGGTAGAAGTATGTTAAATAAATAATAAATAAATAAAAATATTGCTAAATAAATAATTGATAAATAAATAAATATTGATAAATAAATATCAAGGACAACAATCTCAAGTCCGGCCATGCCATGCGTAGAATGGAGTTCCATGATGATCTAGACAGGTTCCTCTGCATAGACAGGGATATAGTTGCCTCCCGCATACATGCCACCACCTTTGCCAGGGTCAGAAAGAGGGCCCTAACAACATGCGCACACATACACACACACACACACACGGAGCAGGGGGAGAAGGCTGCGTCTGGCGAGGCCAGCCAGGATGCGGGACGGACAGCCCTATCACACGGGGGAGGAGGCGGCCCGGGAAACCGCTCACACAAACATCACCCTCCACGTGTGCCCACAGACCCCACAGGATGACAGGCCACGGGACAGGAGCTCACACGGAGAGGATGGACTGCTATACAGTATACACACTCTACCTGTATAGCCAAAACCAGAAACTTTTTCCCTGTGTCAGGAAGGGTGTTGGTTTGATTTTTTCACATAGTTGTAGAACCTACAACTATGTGAAAGAGCCACTAGTGCCAAGGTACCAGCTGACAAAATTATTTGGAAGTTTACTGGACCATTAACAGGAGACCTACTGGAATCGCTGAAAGTCCTTTAAGAGCACACTGTTGTATTTTCCATTATAGTGGCGTGACTGATGCAAATTACAATCTTTATCCAAAACGACATGAGTTCCTATGTATAAATGATGCAAATTGTACAGACACAAATTCTTACAATGTATACAATTTTATTTTACAGGTCAAGCAGAAAAGAAGTCCAGTGAAAATTAATTCTGTGGATGCACTGCTCAAAAGACCTTTCACAATACTGACTCTGGCTGAAAAGATGCGTGTGAAAAAACTCTGCCAAGACTGTCCAGATATCCAAATTCAGCAAGTTACGGAAGAGAAAGGGAAATGTTACACAACCAAATTCGGCAAAGGATGGTAGGATGCTTGGGAATACAAATCTTCTACAACAATTGGATTCGGAACATTGTGCGCTAGTGCGAAAGCACAATGAGGAAGTAGATAATAATCACCACATTCTGTTAAAAATAATAGACTGCATACGTTTCTGCGGTGGCTTCGAGCTAGCATTACGTGGACACGATGAAAAGGAGGACTCGCTGAATCTTGGTGTGTTTCGAGGGCTTGTGAATTTGATGGCAACGATCGATAAAGCTATGGAAGATCACTTGAAAATTGCAAAGGTGTTCAAGGGAACTTCAAACATGATTCAGAATGAACTATTGGACTGCATGCTCACAGTGGCTAGGAGTTCATCATCAAAGAACTGCAGTCTACTGAATACATGGCTATCCAGGCTGATGACACAACGGATGTATTTTTCACCCACTGTACTAATTGCCAATCTGTACTAATTTATTGTTACATCGATGGTAGTGGTGACACTGTGGAACAATTTTATGGATTCAGCAAACTGCCAGACTCGCATGCTGAAACAGTAACTGTAGCATTGCTACAACTAGAAGCTGTTTTCCCTCCAGGCACTAACAAGGACAAACTAATTGCACAAATTTATGATGGGGCAAGCATAATGCAGGGAGTGCATGGAGGCGTCCAAAAGCTTGTACGTGACGTGTACCCCAATGCCCATTACGTTCACTGCTATGCCCATCAGTTAAACTTAATAATGCAGCAAGCAGTGCCCACAATCAAGGAAGTAAAAATATTTTTTGCAGACCTGTCCGGCTTATCTGCTTTCTTTTCCTCATCGCCAAAAAGAGTTGAGGTGCTGGATTCAGTTGTTAAGAAAAGAGTTCCCAGAGCACCTGCCACATGGTGGACCTTCAATAGCCATGTTGTGAATGTGGTATATGAGAACCGAGAAGCCTTCATTGACTGTTTTCATGAAATACGATCTGAACACTTTGATGCTAGTGGTATTTGTGAGGCCAATGGGTTCTTACATATGCTGGAAGGTGACAGGCAGTTTCTCTTCTTTTTGTTTCTATTTCACAAAATAATGCCGCATGTGGACATACTCTACAGACAGTTCCAGACGAGATAAACTGATTCTGGATCTATCAAGAGATTCACTACAAACTTCATGACAAACATTAATATGGTGAGAGGGTCTGTCACGGGTTGGAGGATCCGCGCCCCCACTTTACCGGGTTTGAGTGACTCAGTTTCCCTCGTGCACAGCCCGCTTGAATTAATTTCTCTCTCTGGCTAATTCAAGTCTGCCGCAGGGACAACTCCTTTGTCACTCAAGGGCCCGATCCTTCCCGTTTACAGACTCTTTACTCTCTGGTTTCGCAAGAGCTTGAGAACTTCTTGCTCACTTGTGTTCCAATGTTAGACACAAACACTTCTTCATAAAGATAAGAAGTAAGTTTATTGATTACATAAGCAAGATAGTTGATACAGAGTGGTTACTAGAAATCAAAGGTAAATATAACACATTCCTGATCTATAATGGTTGAGTTCCTAAATAAGCATTTTACCCTACAAAGGTCCATAAGTTTCTCTCAGTCCTTTGGTGTAAGTGACTGGGTCTCCAGACTTAGAGTTGCTAAAGAGCAAAATAAACTCTCTCAGTTCATGGTCACCAGCCTGACTTGCTGGCAGGCTTTCGTATGCAGATGTAACTGCTCGAGATTGCTCAGGGAGAGAGCTCTGGGCAAGTGATAGCGAAGCTGGCTTAATGGCCCTTGCTTAAGTATCCTGCCTCGTCCCTTTGTCTCAGGTTTCCCACCTAAGGGAAAATGGAAATGTGTGACCTGTCACGTAGGTAACCCAGGCAAACATGAAGGTTGTTTAGCATCTCCGCAGGTCTGTCTGGCTAGGGTTCTCAAATACACATTCTTGGTATCTCTTTGCATTTCCTGTAGCTTGGTCACGTGTCACAGCCCTAATTTGAGTTTTACAGTTCTCAATTGTAACATTACATACATGTGGAACCTTTTGCATTACACATTTACCAGACTTGTAGTCTACATGTAGGCCCATGTTACACGTGTGTGACCCTATGTTCCTCTGTGACAGGGTCCATTACAGTTCTATGGCCAGAATTGCCTGAAAAGTCACAGCTCCCCAGAAGAAGTACCAGGGAAACCTTAGAATGCCTAGTGCATGAAGTGTGTGATATTATCCTCTCGCAAGCAAAAGAGAGATTTGCATTTACCAATCACTTGGTAAGTGCAACATTGGTGCAACCAGACTTGTTTCCAGCTCACAACAAGCGTTTTCCAATGCAAAGCATTAAAAGAGGCAGTGGAAGCATATCTGATGCTGCAGAAAGAAAGGTTGAAGACAGAGCTTTCTCTTTTGTATACGAGAGAAGAATTCTGTGGTGCAAAAGATGATTCTGGTTTACTACAGAAACTCCTTGAAAACAATCTCCATGAATGCTTCTCAGAGACTGTATCACTGCTTCAAATCATTATCACACCACCAATGACCACAGTTGAATCTGAGAGATCTTTCTCAGCCCTAAAGAGAATTAAAACTTTTCTATGAAACATCATGACTGAAGACCGATTAAATGCATTGGCGATGTTGTCGATAGAAAAAAGACTGATCAGACAAATCCCACACTTTAATCACAGAACAATTGAACTCTTTGCACAACTTAAAGATCGCCGGGCAGATTTTCTGTATAAGCAGTGATTTGTTCTTTCAGTTTACAAAGTAATGCTTTCTTTGATGACCTCTGTGTTCAATGTTTGCTCCCCCCCTCTTCTATGTATTGAAATCTTAATGATGTTTTTGATAAGTGTTCTGATAAGTTAGATAAGTATTTATAAATGTTCTAATAGTTGTGTTCTGAAGGTTATGGGTATGGGGAGGGGACTGTATAAATAAAGCTGTTGTTCTTAATTTCCACATGTGATCTCTTATTCGTGTTAGATAGCAGTGTTTTAATTTAGGGAGGTGTCTATTGACAGAGTACATTATTCTGTGCCCTGGCACTGTCACCTATCGTTTTTGGGGGAAAGGACTGTGTGGTTGCACTGGCAATTGACTACTTGGGATACAGTGTACTAGCTAAGGGGTGCTGGTTCTGTGTGATGGGACTGCTTTGGTTCCATGTCAGACTTACATCTCCCTTCTCCCCTGCAGTTCTTCAGCTTACTGAAAAGGTAAGAAGAATTTATTTTATTTTTCTTATGATTTATTTGAAAAGCTTTATTTAATTCTAATCTATTTTACTTTTTTTCTCTCTTTTATTTTATCCCTGCCAAGGGGATCTCAATGAAACAGGAAAGTGAGTATTTTAATTAAGAGTACCCAGCCAGGCACCAAATTACTCGAACTGAGAAAAGGTTCTATTTGTTTGGTCAGGCATTGGTTGGTGGGGATACAGTATAGGTATTGGGGGGTGTTTAGGTGATGGGGTGGGGGGGCTGGATTGGACCAAAGAAGCCACATCACCTAAACAGCATCCTATCTACACTGTATTTCCACCAACCAATGCCTGACCAAACAAATAGGACCTTTTCTAAGTCTGACGAGTTGGGGGTGGGGGTGGGGGTGGATAGAAACCAAGAAGCCCCAATTTCTCAGACTTAGAAAAGGGCCTGTTTGTTTGGACAGACATTGACTGGTAGGGATACAGTGTATATAGGATGCTGTTTTGGATGGGCTTCTTTGGATCCATTCCAGGTGACTCACTATTATAATAGCTCACTATTACTATCTTAACTAAGAAGGTACCCTGTTGGGGGTGGCAGGGAAGAGGGGGTTGACAATCAGTGCAGTTTTTTTCCAGGTTTCTTCATGGGGGGGGAGGGGGATTCCTGTACAGTGCAATAGCAATGTGTAATCTGTCATTCTGCTTTACTCAGAACTGCATGTTGCAGCTATTTTGTTGTGAACCTGAGGTTTTGTATGTGTTAAATGTGATCAGGTTTTTTTTTATCCTGCTATGGCACTACCTCTGTTGGACAGAGAGAGAGAGAGTCGTCCTACTGGAGTCCCATCCACTGAATGGATGAGATGCTAGTAGAAGGGTTCTCTCGGTCTCCAAGTGGCAGGGTTTTACTCAGCAGCAAGGAGTTTCCAGTGTTAACTAATGCTCTGTCCATCAGATATTAAGGCTGATAACTCCTAGTTGCTGGATTTTTGGAGGCTCTGCCTACAATGGACAAGCCTCACCCTAGAGCTCTGCCAGCCATAAGGTTCCGCCGGCCCACCTTACTTGCCCACCAACCTCAAAACCCACCAGCCGCCACTGCCACCAGGGCATCCTCCCACAGGTGCAGGTGCCCCTTCTCCAGCACTTCGGGCAATCCTGGTTTCCCCAACAGCACCCCTTCCCTGGCATTCTGCACAGGGTCCCTCTCCCCGACATAGCCCCACAACAGCAGCTTGTGGAGCCACCCTTGCAGCCCACACCCCTCCTGGTTCCTCCACAGCTGCCTCTGAGACCCCTCCTCCGGGAACCACGACCTCCCCTGAACATCCCAGAACCCCCAGGTGACTAACCACCCATGCCGGCTGCCCCACCAGCTCTGGTAAGCCGGACCACATATCTGCCTGAAAAGGGGGGGGGGAAACACATTGCTACCTGCAGAGGGATGGGGAGAGGGGATGCAGCATGGAGATCCATGGCACCCCCAGAGGGCTATGAAACCGGCTGTAGTGTAGAGGTTACATCCCAGGTAATATTGTATTGTGTTGTAACACTTACCGTATGTTCCAACATCGCAGGGTTCAATACCTCAGCCCAGAGTACAGCGGCCAATGGATGATGGAGAGCCTGGGCCATCAGGCCGCTGCTCTCAGTGGACAGCGGTAGCAAGAGCCCGCAGGGGATCGAGCCCCGGTGGTCCGCCGAAGCAGATACGGAGAAGGCCCCTCAAGTAGTAACCTCCTCCGCATGTACATACACCCCAATAAAATATTGTAATACTGCACCTCTATGTCAATCGTTATGTCAAGGGGGCCTCATGCATGGGGAGGGGTCTGGAAACGGACATTCAGGGTCATGCCATGCACAATACAGGTGTGGAACCTATACTGTTCCTGCCTGCCAGAATGCGATGGGGAGATGACAGACCACCCATGAAAGGGTACAGGCCTGCACATAGATAGCACATTTGCACTGCCCATGCTAACTGCCATCCGGAGACAGGCCACAGCCTGAAGTGTGACAAATGCCATGGCTGCACAGGACACAGGTCACACAAGACTGGGGAACCCCTAGTACCTAACCAAGAATACACAGGGAGCTTGTAGTCAGTACATAACCATCTTTATTAGGTCGGGGTACACAGGCCGTGGAAGGGGGGAGTCATATGCCAGGGTTAGTTGCCTGCCATCTGGGCAAGAATGTGCCTACAGAGAGCGTCCCTATTCTCCTCCGATATGCGCCTGAATGCCCCACCCTGAACATGTTGGTACAGGGGCACGGGAATTGCTCGCTGAACCGGTGGTGGGTTGTCAAGGGCAGCTCTGCCGGTCTCGCAGATATTGTGCAGGATGCAGGCTGCCAGGACAAGGATGGGGGTATGCTTGAGATCTAGCTGACTCCTGTTCATGAGTAGGTGCCAGTGCAACGTGAGCTGGCCGAATGTCCGCTACACCACGCTCTGAGCGGACGATAGGCACTCATTGAACAGTCTGCGGTCTGGTGTGCGAGCCACAGGATAGGACCTCATGAGCCATGGGCTCAGCAGGTGAACTGGGTCCCCAATCACCACTGGAGCCCTCGATCACCCAGTACGGGTTGGGGGCAATCTCCCCATTGAACATGTGGGCATAGAAGTGTGACGCCTGCAGAATGCACACATCATGGCTCCTCCTTGACTGGCGTCCATGAACAGGCACCTGTGATCCACAACGACCTGGAGATTTATTGAGAGAGCCTGCTTTTGGTTCAGATAGTCCGTCTTGGCGTGTGGGGGCCGGAGTATAGGGATGTGGGTGCTGTCTATTGCTCTGATACAATGGGAGAAATCCATGTCCTCAAAGCCGCAGATCACTACCTCGGGATCCCGGAGCTGGATGACCCGCTCGAGCAGCAGCTCCACAATCAGGTCGCATACGTTGTGGAGCACCCTGTTAACAGTAGCAGTTCCCACTCTGAACTGCTCCCCAATGCTCCGACAGTTATCAGGGGTAGCCAGCCTCCACACCACCATGGCCAATCGCATCTCTGGCGGCAGCAGATACTGCATGTTGGTAGCTCGCCTCCGGAGATGTGGGTTCAAGATCTCTCAGAGCCAGGTCAACAGGGAGCAGTTCATGCAGAAGTGGTCCATCCATTCCTCGTCTCTCCAGGTAGGCAGCATGTTCTCCCACCATTCATTGGTGTGTGAATGCATCCAATTCATCCTCCACGTTGGGACAGTCACACAATCAGGGGCGGCTGGTGGGTTTTGAGGTTGGAGGGGCAGTAAGGCCGGCGGGCAATGGTGGGCAGAGCCAGGGCAACGGTGGGCAGAGCCAGGGCAACGGTGGGCGGCATAACCCAGCAGCAAGGCGTTCCAAGGGTTATTACATTATTTAATCAAGCAATTCCAGTTAGGTTAGGCATGTTATAATCACCTCCTCTGCCAGGTTTAAAAGCAGGCAGACAACCTCAAGCCTCACTTACAAGTAGTTTTAGCAAAGACACACACACACACACACAGAGCAGAGGTTAAGAATACTGCTTCAGAAAGAAGGGACTTGCTGCATGTATGTTGGAGGGGACCCCAATCCCTGCTTCAGAAGTCCCTCCTGAAGCAGTATTCTTGCCCTCTGCTGCATGTGCGTGTGCGTGTGCGTGTGCGTATGTGTGTGTTGGGGGGTGGGATTTCAAGGCCCATGAATCACCAGACTCACAGTTACATCACATTTCCAGCATTGTGAACACACTTAACTTCCTAAGATCGCCAGACTGTCAATTTACATCTCAGGATTTCCAAAGCATCCAATTTCCAGCATTGTGAACACACTTAACTTCCTAAGATCACCAGACTGTCAATTTACATCTCATGATTTCAAAAGCTCAGTTTTATCAGAAGCATCACATTTGCAGCATTTAATACTCCACATCATGACATCAAGTGAAAAAAAACCACATTCCAACTC
>QEPC01015356.1:397421-429595 GCA_003113815.1 Sphenodon punctatus | reverse complement strand
TCAGGGAAGCTGGGTGCAGGATGGGGGGAGGTGTGGAGGGGTGGAGGTTGGGTACAGGGTGGGGGAGGGAGGGATCAGTGCTCTTACCTGCTCCTGGAGTTCCAGCGGTGGCGGTCCCCAGCTGCAGGGGGGGTGTGAGTTTCATTTTTTTTTTAAATTGCCCACGTGTCCCCGCGGAGCCAGGGCGCATGGGCAATAATAAAAAAATAATTATTATTATAAAAACCACGTTGCTGCCTTGCCACTCCCCCCCCCGCTCTGATTGGCAGGTGGGAGTGGCAATGGCAATGGCAGAGGGAAGCGCAGGGAAGTGGCAGCGGGAAGGCGCACTGTTCAGAGAGCTGTGAGCTCTCTGGACAGTGCGCCTCCAGGCTGCATGTGCGGCTGAAGCAGGGAGGAGTGCGCATGTGCGCTGCTCTCTGCCTCAGTCACCCAACCAAGCTATCTTGCCAGGGCAGTTAGCGCGACCATGCTGGCGAGATCTTCCATTGCGCCTATTGAGTGCAATGGAAAGGCTAGTCCCTCCCTCCACAGCACGTCCCTTATGTGCTGTGGACGGAGGAGCTTAGCCGCCCAAATAGCGTTTTCCATAGGAAAATGCTGTTTGGGTGGCTGAGCAGCTCAACTTTTTTGTCCCTTCGGGGACCCACTCCCTGTGGCGTGCGTCCCTGAAGGGAGAAGAACAACAGTGACAGCTACAGCAGCCTCTGCAGCAGCTCAGAGGCTGCTGTAGCTGTCGTAAGTGGCACATTTTTTGTTTGTTTGTTTGTTTGTTTGTTTTAAACAATTTGGAGCAGCGGCGGTGGCCCCTGCGGTGCTTTGGGGGACGTGCCCCAAATTTCCTGTGGGGGGAGTCGCCACTGCACACGAAGACTGTAAAGGTTGAGAGGCCACTGGGAAAGGACAAGCCGCATGTCCTGGAACATAGATTTTCCGAACAGGGCGTGTCGGTGAGCAGCTATTCTCCTCACCCACCGCAACGATGCTGCTTGGCGCATGTTGGCCACTCTCTTGCGCTGTGTTCCATGGTTTGTAGAAGTGAGGCCCTGGAAGGAGTAGCTCGGTCCATTGCTGAAACACCTGGGCCAGGATCATGAAGCACGAAGCAAGGACCATTAACAGGATGGCCCTCTCCTCAGGGGGCTCATCAACAGGCAGCATGGTACCAACACACACACTGTGAGAACCCAACACCGGAACCAGTGATGGATCACCATGCAGGTACCCTACTAGCCTGAACATGAATGGGTGGCTTGCCCCAAGGCCCACACAGCTGTGAAGGTGCCCTGCTGAAGCACCCAGCCAATCACTGGGCTGTGCACTAACCGAACACCCAGTTGTGGCCCGTGCCTCCAACCCACATGCCCTGTGTGCCCAGCACACCCACATCGTGCTTCACACATCCCCTGTTGGTCAACAGCTGTCCCACAGTAATGGGGACCGCTGTCACAGGCAAACTGCAAAGCACACCCTCCTTCCCCATGCTCTGCATGTACACACAGTAATGTACAGCACCGCCTATGTTCTAGCTGTGCTCTCTGTCACTATCACCTCTCATCCACCACTCCACAACCACCTTTCTCTATACGCCACACCTGGGCACAGGAATCGGCCCACATATGTACTGTCGCAGACCATGCTTGGTGCCCATTGATTGGTGCAGTACCGTGGGTGTGTTCCACGCACCTGTAAGGGTTCCCAACTGCCGGCCCATCACCAGATTCCCCCACCAGCACGGACTGCCTGAACGCCTTGGGGCTAGGGTCACAGCAGGGCTGCAATGTGGCCAAGGGAACCTACCTCCCCCCCTGTGCCCGTGACATGCCCCCATGCAATCAGTGGGTAGGATGCATCTGCACCAGCCCTGTCACAGCGAGTGAAGGCCATGGCATTGTGCAGCTGTGCACAATCATGATATGCTGCATGGAGTGCCTCATTACCTCCATGCTAGAGGCTGCCATGGCCTTGGTGATCTGTCATCACTAGCGCTGGAATGTTTCCTCCTGGTGCATGGATCAGGGATTCACAGGGCCTAGCAGCCTGCCCACTATCAGCTGTGTAAGGTCTCCCACCGGCTAGTGTTGTGCAGCTCCTAGCGCATCGCTCATTCACAGCCGCTCTCTGTTGAACCCAAGTGCAATTCAGAAACCAGCCCTTGGAACGGTAATGGCAGGGTGTGGAACAGGCCCCGAGGCCGGTGCTGGTGCAAGGGAGGAGTGGTCGCCATGTGCCAACATGCTGTTGGGAACGCTGTGGCAGAGCTGCGATGTCCAGCTGCTGATAAGCAACCCCCCTGTCAGTCACAGATGGATTCAATCTCCTGTCATGGTACATGTGGGTGATGGGCCATCCATTCAGGGGTCTGGCTTGCCGGAGGCATGCCGGGGAGCTCGGCTTCACCCTCCTGCAACAAACTCTTTTGGGGCACCCAGCCACTGTTGTTGTGCCATGGACTGCACAGCCCCCTGATATTCCCTGTGGTGGTGTTGTCAATCACCTAGGTGGCTTGGAAGGCCTATCGTGGGTTGCGTGTGCCACATGTGTGCTTCAGCTGTCCCATGGCAGTGCTGTCCATTATGCACCTGCACGTGGGTGGGTGCTAGGTGTGGACCCCAACCTCTCCGTAGTGGTTACTGTTGCCCTGGAGGACTTGGCACAGGCCAAGCATGGTGTCAGGTGGGGATTAGCCATTGGTTTCCCCCCCTCCTGGTATGCCCTGCCTATCGCTTTTCAGGTTGCCCCCTGTTGGTTCCCACCATCTGCACTGTTGTCGATGGATGGGTGGCAGGAGAGACGGGCTGCTGACTGTGAGTACGGGCTGTTTCAGGCCCATCAGTTGTTCGCCCGTGTTCCCGCTTGATCTAAGCGGTTGGGGGTGCTGGCATGGGTGAACCGGGGTCCATGTCTGGTGTGTTTGTGCTGTGTGCTTACTGACCCCGGATGACCCGCACTGTTTCTGTGCACCCTTTCCCCTTCTCCCTCTCAATTCTCCCTTCTACCTACCTCTGGTTGTTTTCCTGGCCGTACTTCACCTGGGACAGATGGCCGGTCAGCTCCAGTGTGCGGCATCAAAGTTCTGTGCTGGGGCACAGCTGTACAAGGAGATCAGTGAGTGTGTTGCGTGTGTGCGGGGCCCTCTTCCCTGGTGTCTGTTTGGGGTTCCATGTTGTTGGGGTTCTTGTACCATCCTAATGGCTCGACCTCTCTCCCTTAGTGCAGGTGATGATTGAAGAGTGGACCAGGGAGCAGGAGGAGGTTCTGCAGCTGCTACTACACCTCCTAAAGACGGTGCACCAGCTCAACCATGCCCAGGCAGATCACTGGAGCCGGGTATGGGGTTGGCATCCCTATTGAGGGTGGGGATCTGCCCCACCAACCCTCTGTATGCCGCCACCCCAGCTCCCTTGTCCGTTCCATGTTCTGCTCTGTTTCCCCTTGTTGTTATTAAAGTAGTTTTGCTCCCTTCTCTGGTTGTGTCCTCTTTTTCCCTTTGAGCAGGTCTATTGTGTGGGCATTTTATGGTGGTTGTGCCACGGTTGACTGGCAGGAACTGGGTGTCTGGATCTTCCCCCCTCTCCCGGTGGTTGTGCTGCAGCCCTGTCGGATCCTTTGGGGTTGACCCTGGGTTCTCTGTCCTGGGGGTTGTGGCTCCTTGGCTGACTGTCTTGCCTTCCTTATGTCCCCTCCAGCCCCTCTCGATGCCCCCCTTTCCCTGTGGTCCCATGGGCCAGGGGTCCCTCCCCTTGGCTGTTGTCCTAGTGCCTTTCCCTATCCCTGCCTTTGTGGTGGTCCCCCCCCTTTGCCCACATGCATCTGTTGTTGGTGTTGGGAGAACTGCAGTGGCTTTCCTGGGGGTTGGTGTGCTCTGCCCCCCCTCGCCAGTCCAGCTGTGCTGTGTGCTTCCATCCCTGCTGCTGTGACCACCTGTGTCCTGTTCCCGGATCGTTTTCTGGGGGCCTTTGGATCTCTACCGGGTTGTGGGTGGGTGTTTGTGTTGGGGTCCCCTGCTGCTTCAGTCCTCTGACTTTCTCCCCTGTGGCCCTTCCCATCCACCTCCACTAGGGTCCCCCCACCTCCTTGTGGTTGTGTTCACAGTTGTCTGTGGGTGGGTTCTGGTTTGTGGGGAGTCCGTGGCGCCTGGTTGTCTGGCCTCTGTCACGGGGCTGGCTGGGGCCTGCTACTTTGTGTCTCCTGTCATCCCTGCTCCCTCCTACGCTACCTGCACAGGGTCTGGTGGTTCAGGGGTGGAGCTGCATGACGCAACTTCATTCGCCCTCAGTCAGTCATGTTGTCCGGTTGCTGTGCTGGGCGGGGCTTCCCCACCGTTCGTTTTCTCGGCTGTCCGTGTAAATGTCATGGGTGCTTGCTCGGTGTTTCCCGGGTTGGATGTGTGCCGGCCCCTCCCCTTCCATCCCACAACCCCCCGCAGTGTCATCCATGTAAATGTCTCTCGGCTCGGCGCTGCGGGTGTTCCATCTGGATGGGCGCCCACCCATCTCCACCCACCGGGGCGGCGACGGCATCTGTGTAAAAAAGGCCTTAGTGATAAATAATGAATGTATGTATGTATGGTAAGGAACTAAGTGTATATATTGTGTTAATGTTGATGGTAAATTATGGAATATAGATAGAAAATCTGTAAATAATTCCCATGCTTTTTGGCATTTAATTTTTGTTGTAATGTATGTTAAAACTTAAAATTGTAATTGTAATACATTTTCATGTTTTTTGGAGTTTATGTTGGGGGAAATGTATTTTGTGAAATGGTTTTGAAAGGAAAGTTTTTTGTTTTACAAACAGTTCTGCCTTTAACCATTTTTAAAACGGTGACATTTTTTGTTTTAGATGTACAAAACATGGCTTACATGCAACTTTCTCAAATAATATTGAAATGTTACTGAATACAGAATATTGCCTGTTTGGGCACTATGAAAGCTGTTTAAAAGAGGAAAAAATAACTACAATACTAAATTTGCCATATGGCCTGGCTTGAAGCAAGTATACATTTTTATTAAATTAGAAATGCAACAGTTTGCCAAGATGGATCCATAGAGAATTTTATAGTATTGTTCCCATATTTTTAAATAATATTCTTTGAAACAATTTATTTAAAAAAAACCCTGAAACTAATGGTTTGACACACCTGTAGGAGAGGAAGGACCTCACATTTCTAAAACCCCAATTTACAAAATGTGCAATGTTGTGTTAAGAGTTAATATACATATTCCCAGTTTTGTGCTACAGTGAGATGCATCTCTAGAACTAATTTTGGTTTTAGTAACTGGGAGGCATTAAAAAGATTAAGAACAAACACATGAATGCTGCCCTGATTTGGTAAGATGACAAATTTGGCATTTTTTTCTATAGAAAAGCAATTGCATCAAGTCAAATTAAGTTTAACCCATCAAGTTTAGAAAAGGTCTCACTATACAAATGCCTTAGGTGTCCTCAAAGTCAACAGATTTGTACTCAAAATTCACCTATTTGCCAGGTCTGCTTCTGCTTGACATTGTAAGCATTGCTTTCATTGTAAATAGTAATGCATCATATTGAAAATCTCTTTACACCTAGCATAAGCAGTAGTGTACTCTTCAAGGTTCCTTGAAAAAATGGAACTAATGTAAAACCCTGTTATTTACAGTTCTATTCCTTGTGAAGATGAGTTAGAATTTTGTATGAAGCTCTCATAAACTCAGAGATGTAAGCAGTTTTACTGTATAGCAGAAATCAAGGGATACAACACACCCCAGACATTCCCAGAAAAAAACGAATTTTGGGAAAAGTCCTAAATATATATTGCTACCAAGAATCTATTTTTTCTCTTTCAGAATTCTTGATGTCATCAGGGCTACAAAAATTTCACTTCAACTGCTTAAAAACAGTTAAACTTGAAAAAAATCTGCAGATTTACACAGATGTTTGAGCCTGTGATTGTCGGAGGTCTCTGGTACTTGTTCCACATACCCAAGATATGTTCGGTCTTACGCAATAAAGTTTGGTCTTTATAAGATAATATGAGGCAATGGTATGAGACCATACAGTGTGTGCACAGACTTTGAAAGTGGCTAATGTTACAAAGGAGAATTTGTTTGCAAATGTTGTTCTTTATTCAAAGTATGAAGTTAGTGACCCAGGGTGTGTGTGTGTGTGTAAAACAGTTTGTTTGGTTTGTGTTTTTTTATCTTTGCAGAACAAAATTTCAATTGATTAAAATGTATTGCTACAAAGGCTCTGGAAACACACACACACACACACACACCCCTTCCACCACTATACATGAACACACACACAACCACCCAGTCATACAGAAACACAGACCACTTTCAGACATACCCCCACACCACGTGCATATTCGGGCTGTGGGGGGGAATGTGCAGTCCGAATATGCGTGGGGATTGGCCGGTCTGAAAGCCCTGCCTCCCCATGCAACTTTGCCGGCAGAGCAGGAAAGTGAGCTCTGCATTCCTGTGCGTCTCTGCCGGCAAAGCCACGCCCGGGGGGGGGGGGGGGGGCTTTCAGACCAGTCGATCCCCATGCATATTCAGACTGCGCATTCCCCCCACAACCCAAATATGCACGCGGGGGGAAGGGGGGGGAGCATGTCTGAAAGTGGCCACAGTCTCTCACCCACACAACCTCTCACCACTAAAGATAGATAGATAGATATACACACACACAAAAACTTCCCAGCAATACACTCAGTCATGATCTGTTACGATGGGGGACAGCACCACAGACACACGTAACAGCAATAATAGCTCTTACTGTAAGGAACTTCTTTCTAATGTTTAACCCATTATAGGGGTTGCCTTCAGGGGCAAGAGAGAACAAGTCTTTGCCATCCTCTCTGTGACAGTTCTTCAGGTAGTGGAAGACTATCATTTTCTCCCCTCTCTTCTCAAGGTCACACATACCCAGCTCTTTCAACCTTTCCTCACAAGAAACCCCAACAACAACAAAAGCCCCCTTACAGATCCACCTACTTTGACCGGTGAAATGCTAGATTCAGAGAGATTTGCCAAAATACTCACTGTCAGTCAAACTCTACTGACTACAATGGGAGCAGATTTTGACTAATGCTAAATGATTTCAAAACACCACACCATAATTACAGATATCAAGGGAAAATTGTAAGATCACAAAATGAAAAAAGAGTATCCCTTCTAAATAGCAGTAAAAAACACTCCTCCTCTTACTCTCAATTGCCACACAAATGTACGTTAAGGCTTTTCCTTATGATCCACTTAGCCAAAGGGTTACACTGGTCAGCATTTGATAGTGGCAGCAGAACAAAAAAAAGAAAAGAAAAGGAACATTGCGTGGTATTTCATAATTCCTACTCAAAAAACCCTTTCGGGTTTGGCACATAAGTTAAGGTGCTTTCCTACCCAAAAAAAACCTTTCAAGAACAATACTTTAGGGAACCAGTACCCTATTCAAAAAACCCTTTAAGGAATAATGCCACTTACAATTCCTATCAAACAGTAACAGGCATGGAAATGGAAAGTTAAGGCAGGAATAAAGGCACAATGCTTCCCTACCCCAAAAAACCTTTCAGGAACACTTTACAGAACCAATATCCTACCCCAAAAAAACCTATAGGAATTCACATCAAAAACGATTCCCATCAAGCAGTAACAGGCATGGAAATTGTAAGTTAAGGCAGGCAAAAGGCACAACAAAGGCACAACCATCTCTATACCACACTCTCTCTAATATCTGTGAAAAAATATAAGTGAGAAGAAAACACAGCTTTGGAACTTAAAAACCACTTTAAGTAACTCCCATGCCATGCAAGGTCTGGAACATGAGTTTTGCACATGAGTCACATGACAAAAATAAGAGTAAAAAGGTGGGGAAAACTGATTGCCTGGCTGCCTATGTTTTTTTTTCTTGAAATTCACCCATGAGCACAACTTTAAATAACATGGAGGGGCCAGAAAAGGGTGGGTAGTGAGTTCCCAGAGTGGCTAAAGTGCTCTGAAATCTGTGTCAGTCTGTGCATAAAGAAAGGTGCATTCTGAAATCAGAGACAGAGTCTCATGTTAGTACACCAGACCCTTGCATGGCATGGGAGGTTAAGGCGCATTGGACTTACTTGAGGTGGCTTTTGAGTTCCAATGCTGTGTTTCCTTCTCACTTACAAATATTTTTTCACAGATAGTAGAGAGAGTGTGGTGTAGAGATGGTAGAGAGACTGTTGTGTCTTTTTCCCGTGCCTTAACTTACAATTTCCATGCCTGTTACTGCTTGATGGGAATTGTTTTTGACGTGAATTCCTATAGGGTTTTTTTGGTAGGATACTGGTTCTGTAAAGTGTTCCTGAAAGGTTTTTTTGGGTAGGGAAGTGTTGTGCCTTTATTCCTGCATTAACTTTCCATTTCCATGCCTGTTACTGTTTGATAGGAATTGTAAGTGACATTATTCCTTAAAGGTTTTTTTTTTTTAATAGGGTACTGGTTCCCTAAAGTATTGTTCTCAATAGGGCTGTAGCGGAATTTCGCAGCGGTAGCTATTTCCGACGGAAACAGTGTTTCCGCAATTAGTGGAATGGCATGGCAGAGGCTTTAATTCCGCGGTTTCATTCCGCGGTTCCGCGGTTCCGCTTATTTAATTCCGCAACTTAGTGGAATCGTGGAAACATGACATTTTCACTATTTCCGCAATTCTGCCAGCGCCAAAAAATCGCGGAATAGTGGTTTTCCGCGATTTCCGCGATTTTTCCGCGATTTTTCCGCGATTCCGCGATTTGCAGAATTCCGGCGGAATTAGCAGAATATCCGCAGAAATGTCGCGGTGTGGCGGGGGCAATTCCGAAATAGCGGAACGGAATCGCGGCGCGGTAAAAGCTGCTGCCGCATCAGCCCTAGTTCTCAACATTTTTTTTTTTTGGGGGGGGTAGTTAATTGTTGAGTGAGGCTTTTCAGCCAATTGTGAACCCACCACCCAGCCCACATTTCTCCAGCTTATTTACGAGAACACCTTGCCACACCCAGTGACATAGCTAGATTTGTGCAGAAGATAAAATGGGACACCCCCACTCCCTTCCAGTGGCAGGGGCTGCATTGGGGCACATGGCTCCCCAGGCTCATTGCCCCTTGTGCAGATGCACTACATCTCCCTATTATAGCTATACCATTGGCGATACCCTATCCAAAGCCTTTCTGAAGTCAAGATCTATTATGTCTATTACATTCCCCTTGTTTACTAAGCCTGTGACCCTGTCAGAGAAGGAAACAACACTTTCAGCCATCTGCCTCAGAGGCACCCAGCAGGGAGGTTTGGGTATAGATGAGACAGTCATTTTCTCCCCCCTACCCATTAGTACTGGGGCTGAAGGGTCCCAGTGCTGCCCTTCCATACCCCTATCAGCCACTCTTGTCCCATCATGTACTGAACAAGGGCTCAGGGATCTGGCACTGTACCTGCTCATGAAAACATCCCCTAACAGAACAAGTGTCATTGGAGGGATTGTACCCTGAATAAGTAACAGTCTCTCCCACCCTCCAGCTCTCTCTTATCCCCACAGCAATTCCACAGAATCCCAATGATGCCTCCAGCAATGCTGTTTCCAATGGAAACAGCTTTTTTGCCTTCATTCGCAAGGCTATTAGCTACAGCCCAGAGGATGAGGGGCAGCTGAGTCACCCAGGAGCAGAGGGAAGATCATACTCCGGATGGCACCATTTCTGCTGAATTCAGCCTGTACTGCATCGGGGTGAGTGGAAGGAAGTGATTCCAGCTGTTTCTTCCCATCTGTGGTAAAGATAATGAAACCAAGATACATGACACACATGAAACATACATGTATATGGAATAAGCAATGTATAGTAACATCAGTATTCATGTGTGGTGCCTGAATGATCAGTGAAATGTATAGAAGAAATTGGTGTCTATTATAAAACCCAGACTGATACTCACTGTAACAGTGAAGAATCAAACAGGAAACCCTTTTGAACTTTTCCTGTTTGCTTATGGTTACTTATTCAAGATAAGCCTGGCCCGGCTCACACAAAGGAGTCTGACCCCAATACATCCAAGCAGCCTATGCGACCTCAGCCACTTGCCTGGAAAGGTGGGAAGAGAGACACACCACAAAGGATGGACGTGTATATTTAAAGGATGCCTGGATAGCACCAAGATAGAGATTCTTTTGACCAACAGCATGTGAAGAGATCTTGTGAAGAAACTTTGAAACTGCAACCAAGAAGAATTTAATGCAGAGCTGAGAAAAGAGGAATTTTGAAAGAGAATGGACTGATTCATAAATTAGTTGACAACGCACATGTAAGATAGATTTGCATTATCTATTATGTTTATTTGATTTATTTCACTTTGAGCACAATCTTGTATTGCATATTAATCTTAATTCTTATACAAATTTCTTTTAACTAAGCCTGTGTGCTTAAGTGAGTTCCTAGGAGTAACAGAGTTTGAGGTGGATTCTGAGCCAGTAAGCTCAGATGAACCTGAGTATTTGTTGTTGTGCTTCAGGAAACTCTGAGGCAAAGGTGACTAAGAGAGTTAACCACTTATGGGCTGGAACAGTTCTGCAGCGAGCTGATCCAGTGGCTGTAAGTGGGGAAACTGGGTCATAGCCAGCCTGGACTGGGGCAGAGAGGTCCCAATCCCATCACACTGCCCTCCTCACCTTCCAATCTCCCTGGCTCCCTGTGACTCCCACCCACGCTGATGTAGACCATCCAGGGAAAATAGTGTCTCCCAGAGTAAGCCTGGCTTCAAAATAGGGGGAATCTTCCTGTCACAGAGAAACATAGGGTCACACACATGTAACACGGGACTACATGTAGACTACACATCTGGTAAATATGTAATGCCAAAGGTTCCACATGTATGTAATGTTGAAATTGAGAACTGTAAAACTCAAATTAGGACTCTGAGAACTGTACAACTCAAAATAGGGCTTTGACACGTCACCAGCCTACAGGAAATACAAAAAGATAACAAATGGGTATTGAAGGTCTCTCGCCAGACAGTCCTGTTGACATTTAGATGGGCCTTTGTGTTTGCCTGGGTTGACTACGTGTCCTGACCCATGATTCCCCAAAGGTGAGAACAGAGACAAAGACTCTTTAAATGAGCCAGTAAGTCACCTAAGGAAGCTCATTCCTACAGCCAGCTAGAGAGAGCTGATCTACATGTGAAAGCCTGCCTGCAGCAGCTAGGCTGAAAAGACATGGACTGAGAGGAGGAGTTTGCTCTCTAAGACCCAGTGCCCAGTCGCTTTACACCAAAGGACTGAGAGCTTATGGAACTTTATAGGGTAAGATTAATTTAGGAACTCAACCAGTATAAGTTAGGAATGCGTTGTTTACCTTTCATTTCTAATAACCACTCTGTATCAAATATCTTGCTTATGTAATCAATAAACTTACTTCTTAGCTTTATGAAGAAGTCTCTGTGTCTAACATTGGAACACAAGTGAGCTACAAGAGCCCTCAATCTCTTGCGAACTCAGAGAGTAAAGAGTCTGTAAACAGGAAGGATTGGGCCCTTGTGTGGCAAAGGAGTTTCATTGTGGCACACTTGAATTAGTCAGAGAGAGAAACTAATTCAAGAGAACTGTGTGCAAGGGAAACTGAGTCACTCAAACCCAGTAAAGTGGGGGTGCGGACCCCCAAACCCGTGACACTTCCCCCTGAGTTTGGGATGCAGAGGGCAGTTCCCCCTTAATTTTGATCCTCATGTACCCTGTGAACATGAAGGAGGGGAACTGTCTCTTTCACCCTGGTCTCTGGGGGAATATGCCCCCTTTCTTGCCTCTGAATGTGTCTGTGATGGAACTGGGGTGGAGCTATGGGAGGAACCTGCTGTGCCCCCTCACTCTGCACTGTTACTGCTCTGCCTGGCTATGCTCATTCGAGCAGTAGGGATGAGCCCAGCACAAGGCATTGAGAGAGTTCATCTTGGGGCAGAATTGCTCATGTAAATGTGCTTGCAAGATTCTGCACAAGCAAGCCCCAAATCACTGACAACTGATGAGCTGCATATTGCTAATAAATGAAAGAGCAATTCTTACGGGTATGGCCAGATTAACGGGAGGGAGATTTGGCAGTATGTGTGAAGGATGATAAAAGTCCAAGAGTACTCTCACACAGGTAATCAAAGAGCTGGGAGAAAAGGCTTGTGCAAATGCATTCTTGGCTGCTTTCTCAAGTTATCTGGGAAGGGAGGAAACATCTGTGACAGCAATCATGGCTCTAGTCTCAGGGGAATTAGGGCATATAGGAATGTGCTATTCCATTTTTCTCCTGCAAGAACACCTATGATTGTAAGAGTTATATCTGGGGACCCTGCCATGCATGAGTGTTTTCACAGGAAAAAAGCGGAATTGCTTATTCCTATGGCCACTTTCACACATTACCTGGGAGGTGGGGAAATGTCCATGAAGGCAATTGTAGCTGTATTCTCACAGAAACCAGCACACGTAGGAATGTGCTATTCGGCTTTTATCCTGAAAAGACACCATTCATTGTAAAAGCTATGTCTCTTCTATGCCCACCTCAAAGTCACCACCGATTGGTCCTGTAAAGCTGGAAGCATGGAAGCATGCAGTAATTGGCCAGTGAATGTGTTTGTCAGTCTTTTGGGCTGCTCCCCATCCTCCCTCTGACTTCTGGGCATTAGCATTGACGCTATACATAGTGAGTGGGGCGGAGCTGAGAAGCAGATGCCATGCATAAAGCAAGTACGAGAGGGGATTAAAAGAAACGTGAGACCCAGCACTCTGCCTCCCTGGGAGAGCACAGCACAAACAAGATTGGCCGGGAGTGGATTAGGAAGCAATATTGCTTCTTCCGCTGCCAAGATTGCCTGCAGGGGGAAATTACATCAATTGCGCATTGGGCTTGAGGTAGCATTTGCACACAAGAAGGTTGTGCAGGGTGTTTTACGGCTCCACACGTCTGGAACTAGTTCTCATTGATTGTCCACTGAAGAAGGGGAGGAATCCCCGAAACACGTTTGGACTTAATTGGATTCATTGTATCCATCTATTGCCTTATCTATGGCGTCTCAATGACAGGATACAAACATACATTGTATATTTTTATGTTAATTATGTTAAGATTTTTTATTATAATTTGATTTTTAGTAACAGAGTGGTCCTGCAAAGGACACACTTGCAATTGGTTCGATTTTCTTGCCAATTATGATGACTTTCAGGATAGCTATTTTATATTGATGTTTGTATAACAGAAGGAATATTGTGACAGTTTTATATTAATGTGCAATTGTGTGTTGTGCACATATACACAAATTGGTATATGTAGTTTCAAGTCATATTATAGATTTTGGTGTATATATCTTATACTTTAATTTGAGGTCATTCATACAATAATTAGGGGATAGCTTTGGGCTTTCTTCTTTTTGTTTTCGAGATCTTCAATTGCTCATAAAATTGGGACCCTTTATCAAATTGTCCTGTAATTTGGCATAGATGACAGAGAAGGTGTGTGATAAATATCTGCCAAATTACTTGTAAACAGAAAGGAATATAAAAATGTTACAGCCAGAAATGTATTTCCAAGTGAATAGCTTATAACATCAGGACACTTTATCCAATCTTTCTAAAATTTGGCAAACTTGGTACACTAGTGGAGGAACATAATTTCCCCAGATTTCATGCAAATTGTATGGAGGATAAAGAAGTTGTAGTCAGGAATGTGTATGGAGCTTTTCTTAAAATCACAATATTCAATCTCTTCTAGAATTGGTCCCCTTTATCCAATCGTTTTGCAATTTGGTACTCATAGTGCTCTCCATAGCGGGTACAACCTCCCTAAGTTTCATAAGAATTGAATAAGAAACAAAAACATTATAGCCAGAAATACATTTTTCAGTGTTTTCCTATTATTTCAAAACAATTTTTCCCCCTGTTTATTTGACATTTTTGTTTTTACAATAACAAAAATGAAAATTTCCCCCATATTTAATACATGGCAGTACTTCAGCACAATAGCTGCCTTTCCATATCCAGGAGCTAATCGGGCTCCTGCCTGCCACACGTGCCATAAGTTCTCCTTGCAGAAGCACTCCCATGGAATTATGGGAGTCCATGTGGGAGAGCGATCAAGTCAACCCCCAAATCCTCTGCTCTGCACTGCAGCTATATAGCTCATTTTTCACTGCTCACTCCCACCCCCTAGGTGCTTTGGGGGAGCACAAAGACAGTGCACAGCAAGGAACAAGTTGTTCGGCGGCAGCAGCACAGAGTGGAGGATTCACGCCAGACAGGGAGGAATTGGGGCAGACAGACTGGAAATGGCTATGAACACACCACCCTGTTTTTAGGCACGTTAGTTACAAGGAGAGGGAAAACACTCAACTGCCGCCCCCACGACATCTGTGCAACCACCAAGGAGTTAATGGGAGGCTAACAGGGGCAGACCAGTGGCCAAAAATAGTGATGGCACTTAGACACCACATAGTCATGTGGCAAATGTCTTAAGCACCTGATTGCTGTTGCATTTAAAGACACCCATTGCCATGGATCCTAACTGCTGCTCCAGGCACTGACACCAACCTGTGTTCAAACTACTACCGATCTGCAGCCAGGCTGGATTCCCAGTCACTGCTAGACACATGTCCTCTTTTCTTCAATCTGAAGGAAGGAAAACTGTGTGAAATTTCCTCCGAGTTTTCTGAATAAGAGCCCTGGGAGCAGGGTTGGTTTTCACAGACCTACTGCTGCTATGGGAAAAGGTCTTTTCTAATGGTCCATATATTATTTTAGAAATACTCAACAGTTACCTGGAGAGGAAGAGGGTGTGCAGAGCCTGTGTGTGGACTTATTTCAGGTGTGGTGACTGAGTGACTATCCCTAAAGACTTTGGGCATAAGTCCTGCTTTGTCTCCTTCACTGGATGGCTGCCTCCTGCCAACCCTGCTGAGAATGGGTACCTGATCCAATGGGTTGGTGAGGAGGGCACAGAACATGTCTCTGTCTGTTTCCTCAGCTGTGAAATAATAACCCGTATCTCCATTGTGATGTGCATGGAGCTCAAGGAATGAAATGTTACTATAGGCTACTGCCTAATATTGAGCTATGGGAGAATCCACACAGAACCAGGTTTCAAAAAACCTTTACTAAGGGAAGGGCTGAGGAATGATTGGTAGAGCTGACTTAGGGATATGTAGGGAGGGTGCAACATAAGGTAATATGGTTTGGAAAATGGTGGAGTTTTAGAAAAATATTGGAAGAACAGGGTTGAAATCTGGTTTATGTGACGCTGCCATACATATCTGATTTCTTTTACTTTCAAGATATAAATTTTTTAAACCAACTGTTTTTGTAAGCCTGCTTTCAAAATTAGGCCAAGGGCTACTTAAAATTTACATAAACGTACACACACACGTACAAATTTATAGAAATATCTTTCAGTCTGTTCCTCCTTGCCAGTCTCGCTGTCTTTATTTCAGGATGAGGACGATGCTTGGGTTTCTCGCCCATACCAGCGTGGTCTGCCTTATTAACATTTTACTCTTAATATTTAACTGAAAGAGCAGTTTGCCCTTGGCTCTAGTTACACATGGGGATGGGAGTTTCCCCTGGTGGTTTCTCCTCCTGATTTGAAGACAAGTCAAGCACATAAGAACATACACTAGTCAGTATGTTTACCCTGAAAAGTGCAGGCTTCCCAGTTGCCAAGACAGAAATACTATCTCCCTTCACATCAGAACTCCCCAAGCACTATCCTGCAGAGTGGGTGATGCACAGCACACATCATTGGGCCAGAAGTGGAGGGTTGCAGTAGACCAAGCAATGCCACTACTGAGAACACTTGCACATGTTACCTGAGGGGTGGGGGACATCCACGATGGCAAGCAGGGCTCTATTGTCACAGGAATTAGCACATGCAGGAATGTTCTCTTCTGTTTTTATCTCGTGAAAACACCCATGATTGTAAGAACTACATCTGTGGGCCCAGCCACATGCAAGTGTTTTCACTGGAGAAAAGCAGAATAGCTTATTCCTATGTGTTGACAATAGAGTTGTGATTGCCCTCATGGAAGTTCTCCCCTCTCCCCCAGGTAACATGTGTAAGTGACCTGAGGTAGGCCACAGGGCCCTACATTGGGGAGAACTGCCCTGGCAACTGTTGCTGCTATGTGTCTCTGGAACTGGAACCAGGAGCATAGGGGCAAGTTCAGGAGTGTGCTGCACTTTTGGGGAGAGGGAAGAGCAGCAGGAGGGGAAATGACAAAGAAACAAGAGAAACAAATATTAAGAAAAAGGAAGAGAATAAGTGAAAAGACAAAAGATTAAGAGAAGGAAAAGACTGAAAAAAGAAATACTGAAGGAAAGAGAAAAATATTCCAAACAGAAAGACTGACACCCCCGGGTGGCCCATCTGTGTAAAGGTGGGCCACCAGATGTGTAGGCAGAGCAGAGGCAGAGCAAGCACCGTCTATTTGACTTAAGCCCCACTTGTGGTGCTCCAGAACATCCCGGAGCACCACCAGCGGAGTAGGTTGCCCAAACCTGGGGCACCAGTTGGAGGCAGAGCTGCTATCCAACTGCTCAATGAATGCCACTGCAGCTCTGTTCTCAGTCAGCAGTTGCCCTGGGCAGCCCCATAGAGTTGCGGGCAGCAGCCTAGAGCATCAAGCAATCTGCTTGCAACTCTATGGTGCGGGGGGAGGGGATTCTGCACAGGTGGACTGTGGCAGCCACCAGATGTAAACCTGGCACAGGCAGGGCTGGCCTCCCCTGGAGCAAGTCCAGGGGTGGCCAGCCCCGGTGTCTGTTTGAAGACACTCAAAGAGAAACAGACAGACTACTGCTGCTGTCGTGCAGAAATTCTCTGAAAAGGAAGATGAAGTAGTAGAATGGACAAAGATGGAGGCAACAGGGAGGTGATATGATTAGAGAGGGAGGGAAGCAAGGGCAGCTCATGATCAGAGACATAACCTCCATTTTAAAACTTATCCTGACATGAACATCAATCAGCATTACCAACAGCTCAGTCCAAATGATGGTACAGGCACATGTGGTTCATTGTCATTAGCACCATTTAATGCAGCAAGACTCCCTCCCCAAGGCACAGAACCCCAGGGCCACTCACAAGCAGAGCAATTGAGAAGATACAAAGGGTGTTTATAAACAAGATGACAGCCCACACCAGGATGCTGTTCAGCCCATGTTCACTGACTTGTGCTACCAAGCCTCCACTCATGCTGTAGGACCACTGTGTGGGCTAATCCAGTCCAATGTTCACTCCTGTGCCTATTAAGGTGCACATAGCTTCCATGTGGACAAAGCACCTAAATGGTTCCAGTGGTTAGAGCAGCAAGCCCACTCGATGCTCTCCCTGAGGCTTCTACTGTTTACTTTCATCTTTGGAGTACTCAAAAATGGTGCTCCAAAAGAAAAGAAAAAAACCACACCCCAACAACAACAAAAACAGGAAGCAAACAGTGGGGGAAGCTTCCTGGACCAACGGCATGGGTAGCCATTCCACCCACAGAGGCCTGACTGAATGCCAGCTTAGTAGTGGCAGCTTTCCTACACATTCCCTCTGTTAGCGAAGTCCCCCTTCCTGTGCTGTAGAGCGCATTTGGGGCTGCTTGTCTTGCCCCAGCAGTGGCAGTGTTGCAACAAGCAGGGTGCATGTTCCCATGGAGCCTAAATTGAGAACCATTTTACTGTTTCCAAAGGGCGAAGACAGTCAGGATCCAGATCTGCTGCCCTGTCCCTCCAGCTGACCCCAGGGCATGCCAGAGAGCTGCCCACTGGTCTATCCTATGCTGCCCATCCCATAACTTCTCCTCCTCACAGGCACTGGGTTCCCAGCTGTTCAAGACATTCTCTACCCTGGCTAGAGTAGTGTCATAGGGAAAAGGGGGCAACACAGTCATTTGGGGGTAATGGGACACAGAATTTGGGGTACTGGGGGTAAATAGGGCTACTAACAAGGACAGCTAAAGAGAAATAGGAGAAGATTGTGAGCCTTACCACTCTGCTGAACTGGTTTGGCAGGGTGGGGGGGACAGAAAAACCATTGTCAGGCAGAATGAGCATTTTGTTGCAAAGGTAACACCCAGGGGGGACCTGCAATGAGCTCAGAATAAGAAAAGGAGCAGGAAGGAGACGTGACCTGAATCTCCTGCAAAGCAAAGAAGAAACAGGATCTCTACACGCTCTCTTCCATCTTGACCAGAAAGGAGTAAGCAGCTTGCAGGAGAGTCTGCACAACCATGAACTAGAGACTTTCCAAGTCACTAAAGGGACTGAACCTGGCTTCAACACCAAGGCCGTGAGAGAGATTGATGGACCTGGACTCTGCCTTAGGGTAAAAAGACAGTTAGGGAACTTCAGTGTATTTTAGAACACGTGTACTTTATATTTGATTTGTGGACTTGCACCATCTGATCAACAGCCTTATACTTGTATGTACTAAATGTATGTTTTATAAGCAAGCCTAGCGTGCTTGTGTGTTTATTTGGTCTTGGGGGGTTCACACAGGGGGTACCCTATCTAGGTGAGAGACTAGATGGACCTTTTTTTATATAAGACAACCCCACCGTGAAATCTTCCAAGCTATGGGAGGCCAGAGAAGGTTCTCTGAGTTACGACTGGGCTGGGAGAACAAGGGGCATTTCTGGGGGTGCAGACCTCCAAAAGCTCCCTGATTGCAGTGAGGGTTTCTGATCACTTGGGAACCCATGTGGGCACAGGCAACGGCTGACGTGGGCATCCGGGGGACAGCCTAGAGAAAGAGGGGGACCCCAATCCCGGTGACAGTGGCAAGCCAGGCCAGTACTCTGGAGTACCCCATTTGAACCCTGTAAAATGCTTAAGAAGAGCAAAAAGGGCCAGAGAGAAGCTAGTCCAAATTGGCTGGTTTAAAAGTGCGTCAGTAAGTCTTAAGCGCACTGACCGCTGAACACCACCAGGTGGTGCATAATTGTAAAGAAAGGGGAGCTTCATAAGGATGGCTCCGCCAAGAAACAGCCACCAGGTGGCAATAACAGGCTGAACTTGATCAGAGGGTGCAACACTACTTTGAATTGATTTCGGGAGATAGGGAAAGCACACACAAATGACTCAGACAATAAAAGGGATTAAAAAATAGGAAAAAGGATTAGCTTATTGCTGAATGCAATACAAGAGACATAGATCCCCGATCCCGGTGACAAGTCGAGAACAACTTCCAAAACTCTACCATACAAACCTATTCAAAGGTCTGGAGATTTAAATTTCCCCTGCAGTGCTGGAAACCCTTTGCAGCTGCTGTGGACATGCCAATTAAAAGTGATTACAGATTGATAACAGTAGAGTAACAAGAGTCGCGGGGGGAGGGCAGTCCTGTCCTCTGAAGTCCCAACTCATGTAGAAGTGAGGGGAACAACAGGAAACCCATCTGAATGTGGGAGACAATCTCCCCCTTAACTGGGAGGCCAGAATTGAGTGGATTGTCCTACATGGCAAATGTGGGGAGATGGGATCATGTTCCACATTCCCCTGATAATGACCAGGGTCATGTCACTGCCCGAGTCATGAGAAGTGCAATGAGCAAATCAGCAGCATGAAGTGCAAGAAGTCATTCTGTTCTGTTGTTTGCTGAGTACTTCGCCAGCTTTCTGATTGCATAGATGGGGAGGATTAAAGAAATGCTAACCCTAAGCACTGTCATTGAGTGTTATAGAAGTGCAAATCCCTGTAGGTTTCTGGAATGCTGGGAAACAGTCTCACTGCCACTGTCATGTTTGTGTTGATCAGAGGAGTGGGTGGGTTCTAGGAACATTATCCAGAATGAAAACAAGGATTTCCAGGGTAGGATGCCAGTATTGTTTCAGGAGCCATGTCTTCTCCTGACTCTAATAATATCTTGCACAGGCAACAGGATCCCCTGCACTTATACACAGCAGCTGTTCTGGGCCTTCCAGTTCTGTTTTAATTGCACAGTCTAAAGAATAATGCACTCCCTAGTGCTTGATCAATTTTGGAAAAGCATCTTTTTTTTTGGCAGAATGTAGGACTGTTTGGACAATTCAAATGCTTGAGGCATGTGCAAATTCAGCAAGAAACATTGGCACACCACTCCTCAGAGAGGTTTCTCACAGGAGGGGGTGCTACTCCACAGAAAGGTTTGGCACAGAAGAGTGCCATTTAAAGATAATTCATTTGGTGCCACGTTAACACGTGAAACATTTGGTACTTCCTGGGCCTCTTCAGCCGAGGGGGAAGAGTTGTCTGCCCTGAAGCAGTGCTGCAAAGAGGATCCAGAGACAGAAAGGTTAACAGCGTTAGCTATTTCCCCACCCACAAATCACTAAGCAAAGCAAGAGTCCTGCTTGTGTCACATGAGCAGGTCTCCCATCCCCAGTCACTAAGTAAGTACTACCTTGTAACAACAGAGAAAGAAAGAAAAAAACCCACTGAAAATAATCTCTGTTCTAAGAATGTCTCCTTCCCTGTGCAGCCCTGGCCATGACCGCAGGGTCCCAGGTTCACTGTGTTTTCCTATTGATGGCAATTTTCCCATTGATGGCAATGGGAAAAATGCAGTTAACACGGGCCCCTGCATGAGCAAAGGCTGCCTGGCCCATCCCATCACTTTGTACAAGGAACAACCCAACAGGCTGGGGGTTTCTCCTGGATACTCACCCAGAGATGCCAATCGCTCACTGTCCCAAAGGAGCTGTGGCTGTGGCTGGGGGGTTAAGGGTCAGCCAGGCTCTGCCTCTTGCAGGCATGTGCACCTCCCCCTCCACAAAGAGGCAGCACCCAGGGCCACTGCAGCTCTGCCAGGAACCCCTGTCAGGCAATTGTCTTTCTGCCTCTGTACAACACAATGCTAGAGAAGAACTGAAGCACAGAGCTGAGGGCACTGGAGTCAAGGCACTACAGTCTAGTGTTCTACAGTCACTATTCACTGGAACAGGGCTCTGCTGAAACCCCTGCTCCAAGACCTCCATAACCCAGCCAGCATGATGGCAGCCTATAGGAGGCTACGCATCCCCCGTCCGTAGTTTGCACAGCTCCTGCCCCTGGCAGCCAGTGCTGTCCACCAGTAACACATGGCCCCAGCACACCTTTAGCAGCTTTTTCGCACCCAGAGGCATCAACAGGTCAGATGTGTGCAGCAACCTTGGTGCAAAGTTTGTAGGGAGCAGCAACTCTTGCACTCCCTTTGACTCCCAGAGGCTTGCCACCTCCTCATGCCAGCTCCCGGGGGAAGGGCAGCCCAGTGAGGAGCCAGCCACTAGCCAGCCAAGAGCCAGGAGGTGCCCTAGTGGAGCTTGCCTTTCCTGGGCATCCAGGGTACTCTCAGGACCCAGCCATTCTGCAGGCACAGACCAGTAGATGTCTGCTGGGCTGCACTATTCTTTCAAACACAATGGAGAGGAAAAGGAAGTGGAAGTGAATGTCTGTAGCAGGTTCCCAGCACATTCCTTTGGCTGAGTGCATCTGGGGAACAAGGAATTAACCCCTTAGGGGCAGCACAAGTGGAACAGCTACTTAATGCTGGAAAGCCCAACTTCTCCAGAGCAAGGTAAAGCCACCCCCGCCCTGTTGAGGGAGTCCCAGCTTGCTAGGGGAACAAGGCTTGCGTACACACCAGGGTGTGCATGTGGGGGAGGTTTGCTGTGGAGCCACACTAGAGAGCTTGCATCACGAGGGTTTGGTTTGCAACTTAGCTCTCATGATTACCTGAGGTTCTGCCCGGCAGCTCAGCCTTTTGGCACATCTCAGTGTAAGTCACATTGTACAGCAGCAGTCTAGGGGGAAGAAACTATTGGCATGGGCAAGAATCTGACCGACCCCTACTGGGTTTACCCAACTACAGAGCTGGACAAACCACAGTGGGTGTCACCCTGCCCAGAACTCCCACCACAGATCAGTGCACAGGGTTTGGAGAGGGGCAGGCACAGCCATGTGTGCAGCAGCCTCATGCAACCGCTGATGTTTGTGGATATGGCAAGCAGCAGCTGCTGCACTTGAGATCCCTTCTGCAGCTCAGCAAATGTTAAGCAGGGGGGCTGGGGTCTAAGCAGGGTGGTGGGGGTCTAATTCACCCCTAGGAACTCCCTTGCAGGGTAGGGGACAGGAACACTATGTGGGATGATTAGCTAAAGGCAGCGATCCATGCTGAAAGGGCAGGACTGTATCTCTGTTTCCATATCCAGAGCTGAGCGGATGGGATGGAAAGCACTGGAGAACAGCTCTGCAGACCTGCCCCCTGCCTTACACTTAAACAATTAAAAGAGAAAAATAAATACAGTTAAGGAAAAACCTGGAGGAACAGAGCTTTGGCAGTGGTGTTACAGGAGCATCGGCTGCCCCATCCTCCAGACAACCCCAGCCCCTTCATCATCGGGTGTGGGGAGTGGAGGACAGAGCAGGTAGGCTTCTGGTAGTGTCTCCCACCAAAGCAAGACAAGAGACTAGGCATGGATTAGAGGCCATATTTGGCTCCGGCGTCCTTCCAGTTTGGTCCCAGGAATCCCTGCACATTCCTTTGTCTGAGTTGGCAGGTACTGTATTTCCTGCAGCCTAGCCTAACCCCACTGCGTGGGTGTTGGGAGGAGATGGGGTGCTATAGGCCTTGGAAAAGTCCAAGATCCATGGGGTGTCAGAGCCCCCTGGCTGGAAAGCACTGGATGGTCAGTCACCAACTTGTGGGGGGCTATGTTCCCTCAGCCAGGATACGATCTGGAAGGCTGGGCTCAGCTACTATTTCATGGCAGCACAGGCAGCTCAGCTTAGCTATTAGTGCCTGGGGCCCTGCAGCAGGCTCTGACGCAGGCCGCGCAGTTGTTCTTCGCCCAGCTTGATCTTGTCATCCAGTTGCCGCTGCTGGATGGCAAGAGCCGACTTCATGTGGACAAAGTGCTGATAGTCCTGGAGCTGCTCCTGCAGCAGGCAGCGTGAAACATTGGCAAACACCAGCTGCTCCCGCTGCGCCACATGCTCCTGCAGCTCCTTAGCATCCTCCAGCTGCTCTGTCAGCTGCCGCTTCTTCTCCAGCAGGGCCAGCTGCAGGGGGACAAGGGGATGAGCACTGGTGGCAGCACCACAGACCTCCTGAAATGGATTTCCACCAACCCTGACCACAGGGCAAGCGGCTTCAACCCCCTGAAGAATATAAGGAGTTGTCTAACTGAGTCTTAGCCCAGTATTGTCACAACCTGACACGGCAGCAGGGTTTCAAATCTAGCTCTCCAGGATCCCCGGCAGAGGCCTCAACCAGGCATGCTACCTGAGATCCTGAATCAGACATACCAGGGATTGAACTTGGGACCTTATACATGGCAAAAAGCATGTGCTCTGCCACCTGAGTCATGGCCTACCCCTGGGGAATAGGCAGGGAGGGAGAAGAAATAGTACAGACTAAACCCAGAGCACCAGCTAAGAAAGCTCCCTCCATCCCACCAGCTCTGCCAACACCCTTCAGTTCTGACTCTGAGCCCCCTACTGTCCCAACCCTAAGTCCCTCCCCAATAGAGCCTGTAAGTCAGAGGTGGGGAACCTCGAGCCCAGGGGCCAGATGCAACCCATGCCTAGTTTTTAATTGGCTCCTTTCCAGTTCTTAGGGCGCTTTTAAACGAGACCAAAAAGGCGGCTGATCCTTTGATAGGCCGCCTTTCTTGGCGCTCATCTAATTGCTGGGGCCGCTTGTTAATCCGTGTCAGAGGGGGCAGGCTCGCCTGCGCCCTCCGACACGGATTCCCGAAGTGCCGGCTTTACGCCGCACTTCCTGGTTCCCCGGGCGAGTGCGCATGCAGACACGGCTCGCAGAGACTGCGCGGCGGGGAAAGCCGGCGTTTGGCGATCCCGCTTGTAAGCGGGATTGTCTATAAACGCCCTTAGATCTGGCCTCTGGACCCAGTTCCTACCCTCAAAACACTGAAAGATAGAGCTCAGTGTAAGGGAGTAGAGATGAGGGCATGCACACAAGGACAGGAGATGGACCTGTGCCACAGATCCATGATCTGGACCCTCCTTTTCTTGAGCACACCCCTTAAGCACTCCCAACTGCTACTTCTACGTGGCCCTCAGAGCTTGTGTAAAATTTTAAAATAGCCCCTGGGAAGGAGAATGTGTTCCTCATCCCTGCTGTAAGCTACAGAACGCTACTGTAGCACACACCTATCTCTTGGCAGGTAACCACTCACCAGACCTACTTGTAACAAGGGTCAGGGCCTAATCCACTCGAGCCCAAGTGCAGGCTACCTGATCTGCTTGGCTATCACAATGCCATGGGCAGCCATTCCACCCACAGGCGCCTGGCTGGCATTTAGCTTAGTAGTTGCAGTTTTCCCACACATTCCCTCTGTGGAGCTAGCGAGGTCCCCCTTCCTCTGAGTGGAGCGCATTTGGGACTGCTTGTCTTGCCCCAGCAGTGGCAGTATTGCAGCAAGCAGGGTGCATGTTCCCATGCAGTCTAGATTGAGAACCATTTTACTGTTTCCAAGGGGCAAAGACAGTCAGGATCCAGACCTGCTGCCCTGTCCCTCCAGCTGACCCCAGGGCATGCCAGAGAGCTGCCCACTGGTCTACCCCATGCTGCCCATCCCATACCTTCTCCTCCTCACAGGCACTGGGCTCCAGACTGTTCAAGGCATTCTCTACCCGGGCCAGACGCCCCGAGAGGGATAGAAGCAGATTCACCACCTTGTCCAGGTCGCCAATAAAAAGGCGGAACTTGTCGAACTCATGCGGTTTGCAGACGTTTTTCACCTGGCTCTCCACTGCCTCGCCCAGCGCTGTGTTGGCACTGATGTCATCTTGGAGGCCCCGCTGTGCCTCCCGCAACACTGACAACTTCTGACTGATGCTCTCAATCAGCTGCACCTGGAGAGAACATGGGGTGGTGGTGCTTAGAGCCCAGCCTCACAAGCATAGGTACCTATGTTCCATAGGGTCAGTGGCACCAAGATTCACCCACCAGCTCCTCTGGGCAGTAGTGCACTCTGCAGAGCTGGTCCTGGCTCTTCCAGGTAAACAGCACGTGTCCTGCTGCTTGGGCAGTCTGGACAGAAAAGATGTTATGTGCCAATCCCAACCCACTGGAAGTGACTTGCTCCTCACACTGTGCCTGGCGAGCCAGCCATGCTGGGGATCAGGCAGGTATGCAGCCTGTCCAGTCAGGATTGAGTCGGGACTGATTTCTAAGCATGATTCCAGATTCACCCACAGGCAGGGCAACATCAGAATCTGTTGGCTCCATACAAATAAAAAAGCACCCAAGAGTGATGACCTCTCCGGTGTAAAACAGGAAGGGCTTCATGCATCCTTCCCTTGTAGGGTGGCCCATGCAGTTCAGGTAGGGAGCTCAGACAGGACCAAGCCTGTATCCTTACCCAGGCACCATTCCCAGGGCCAATCGTGCTCTATGGCTGGGCAAACCCTTCAGGCCACAGAGATGAAGCACAGTTCTCATTCTCCTCCCCCCACTACAGGCTCCAGGGATTGTGACCTCAGTACCCTCTCCCCTCAAACCCAGAGTCATCTTCCTTCCCTTGTGGGCCACAGGGACAGAGCCCATAGTCCTGACCTCCATTACCTTCTTCTGTGCCAGCTTGTGGTCCATTTCCTCCTCCTCGGAACTAGCTCTGCCAGTTTCTGGCACCTCTTTCATCTTGTTGAGCAATTCAGCCTTGCCTGCAGATGTGGTGTAATAGGCTGAGCAGGAAGTGGGGCTGACAGCACTCACTGAGGAAGGGGAGAGGGTCTGGAACTCTTGCCTGCACAAACAGAGAGCATCATGGGAATCTACCCTTGTTAACTTGATGCGACAGGACAGGATCCAGATCTTTGTGTCAGGGAGTTGCCGGTAGTGACAGGGCAGCCAAAATGATTCCCTAGGGTGGTGTTGCAGCTTGGAGTCTCATGGATACCTCCTTCCTCAGGCTCCTCCCTTGTCTGCTCCATCAGGGGTGCAATATTCAGGGCCAAGGATACCATTGAGAGCTCCCCAGTTCCCCCAGCCAAGCAAAGCATGGCCTCTCTTCTGTCCACCTAGGGCTGCAGAGCTACAGCAAACTCTCCAGGGGCTATCTGGAGTGTGTTGACAATTTCACTTCAATGTGCCTTGTAGGGGCATTTTCCCCACAGGCCCCATCATATGGAATGACCCACTGGCACACTGACATCTGCTCAAGCACAGAGCTGTTCAGCCAACTGTGCATGCAAACAGTTGTATATGCCAGAACCATGGGGGACATTGGCTGTGCCACAGCCCCACTTCAGGGACACACTCCAGACAGTGAGAAATACCCTCCCCTCCAGCCCACAGTGGTTGCATCATCCTCCAAGGGACAGTCATGTGCTGCATTTGCTTCCTGCTATGTTCCAACCCAGGAACTTCGTTTCTCTTCTGCTACCACCCTCACCTGCCCCAGTGTCTCCTGCTCCTGGAAATGTTTTTGTTCCTTCTCCTATACTGCCCCCCTATGCCTGGAACGCCCTCCCTGAATGCATTTGCTCTTCTCCCTTCAAATCCCTCCTGAAAGCCTCTCTCCTTCATCAGGTTTTCCCCAGCTCCTCATCCCCATAGATTGCTCATGATGCTTCATCCATTGGCCTGTCATTCAGGGTCTCCTTTTCTCCTATAACCAATCTATGCACGTGCATCTATGACTTCTCAACTGTCTCTCTTTATGTCCCCATCTTGTCCCCTCCCTTGTCTATGCTAGATTATAAGCCCTCTGGGGCATGGATCGGTCTCTAAATCCAACTCTAATTCATGATTATTCAATGCCAGGTACATTGCTGGTGCTATATACAGAATAGAAAGAAAAGAGAAAATTCCAGACCCACCCACACCTGCCCTGATCCCGCCTACCTCTTGCGGGCTTCCTTGCTGTGCGTCTCCAGGGGCCAGTCCTGCTCCTGCCACGAGGAGTGCTCACCAGGGGAGAAGAGCTCACCCATCACTTCTACTGCAGTCACCAGGCCCGAGGCAGAACACAACACACCTGACAGTGAGCGGTCCCTGCTGGCCACATCCCTCATCAGCTCTTCTGAGGCCAGGCAGGAGGGTGGGCACCTACCCTCTGTGCCCAGAAAGTGGCTCTCTGCCTCAGTGTTGTCCTGTGAAGAGTGGATCTCCTCAGGTTCTGTGAGGGAAGGCAGGGGGTGAGCAAGTGTGCCTGCTTGGGGGGATAGGACCTTCAGCATTCTCAGGGGGATGAGCGCTCACCTGAGTTGGGAGGGCCATGTGGCAACTGCTCCTGGGTCTTGCTAACCACTTGACATTGCTCCTCCTTGTGGGATTGTCCCATATCCCAGCGGGGCTTGGACTGTACCACCTCGACCGGGAAGCTTTCTGGCCTTTAAAACACACACACACCCCGCCCAGTTAGTGAGAGAGAAGCAGGTCTGCCATCTCCTGTCTCCATCCTGTACTGGTGGACTTCAAAAGAAGGGGAGGTCCTGTTAGTGCAGGGTGCTCTGGGGTGGGGTGGAAATCCTTCTCAACCCCAAAATTGGGATCTCTCTATGCCATGAGGGATTAAACCCTCATAATGTTAACCCCAGTGGTAAGAACATAAGAAGTGCCATACTGGGTCAGACCAGTGGGTCAATCTAGCCCAGCATCCTGTCTCCAACTGTGGCCAATCACGGTGGCTTGGGAGAAGCACCCAACAGGTCACAATGGGGGATCCATTCCCTGTTGTTTTCCCCCAGCTCCCGTTTGTTCCCTGATCCTGTCTGGCTGATAGCTGCTAATGGACCTATCTTCCAGAAACTTGTCCAAACCTCTTTTAAACTGAACTATAGTACTGGCCCTTACCACAGCCTCTGTCAGTAGATTCCATAACCCAATTGTATGCGGAGTGAAAAAATATTTTCTTTTATTGGTTTTAAACTTGCCACCCATGAGTTTCATGGAGGGTCCCCTAGTTCTAGTACTAGCTGACAGGGTACAAAACTGCTTCTTGTTTATTAGTTCCACACCACTCATGATTTTATAGACCTCTATCATATCTCCTCTTAGTCGTCTCTTCTCCAAACTGAAGAAGCCTCAACCTACCAAGCCTCTCCTCATATGGGAGCCGTTCCATGCCCTTTATAATTTTTGTTGCCCTTCTCTGTACCTTTTCTAGTTCAGCTAGGTCTTTTTTGAGATGGGGCGACCAGAACTGCGCACAGTATTCGAGGTGCAGTTGCACCATTGATTTGTATAGAGGCATTATGACATCCTCAGTTTTATTCTCTATCCCCTTCTGAATAATTCCTAACATTGCTTTTTTGACTGCTGCTGTGCACTGTGCTGTGGATTTCATTGTATTGTCCACAACCACCTCCAGATTCTTTTTCTGAGTGGTAACTCCTAGCTTAGTACCCAACATTGTGTACGCATAGTTTGGATTATTTTTCCCTACGTGCATCATTTTGCACTTGTCCACATTAAATCTTATTTGCCATTTAGATGCCCCGGCACCCAGTGTCGTAAGATCCTGTTGCAGTTCCTCACAGTCTGCTCATGTTCTAATTACCTTGAAAACTTGGTGTCATCTGCAAATTTGATCACCTCACTCTTAACACCCTTTCCCAAATAAACAGCACCGGTCCCAATACGCACACCACTTTTTACATCTCCATTGTGAAAACTGACCAAACTGACCTTTGCTTTCAACCAGTTTCTGATCCATAATAAGACACTATCTCCTATCCCATGACTTTTTAATTCTCTCAAGAGCCTCTCATGAGGGACCTTAACAAATGCTTTCTGGAAATCCAGGTACACTATGTCTACTGGGTCTCCCTTGTCCACATGCTTATTTACACCCTCCAAGAATTCCAACAGGTTAGTGAGGCATAACTTACCTTTACTAAATCCGCGTTGACTCTTCCCCATGAAGCCATGTTTGTCAACATGCCCTGTAATTCTGTCCTTAATGATGGTTTCCACCATTTTGTCCGGCACAGACATCAAGTTTGCTTGTCTGTAGTTTCCAGGATCGCCTCTGGATCCCTTTTTAAAAACCGGGGTTACATTTGCCACCCTCCGGTCCTCGGGTACAGTGGCAGATTTTAGTGACAGGTTACAAATTACTAACAGTAGGTCTGCGATTTCATATTTGAGTTCCTTTAGAACTCTGGGGTGAATGCCATCTGGCCCTGATGACTTGTTAGTATTCAGTTTGTCAACTTGCCCTAGAACATCCTCCAACATCACATTAATTTGTAACAGCTCTTCCAATTCCTCACCCACAAAGCAAGGATCTGGTGGGGGTACCTCCCCAAAATCCTCCACAGTGAAGACTGACACAAAGAACTCATTCAGCTTCTCTGCAATGTCCTTATCCTCCCTGAGCACCCCCTTTACTCCCTTGTCATCTAATGGCCCAACTGACTCCCTAGCAGGCTTCTTGCTTCTGACGTATTTGAAAAAGTTTTTGTTGCTTGTTTTTGCCTCTTTAGCAAGCCTCACTTCAAAATCTCTCTTGGCCTGCCTTATTAACACTTTACATTTACGTTGCCAATGTTTATGCTCTTTCATATTATTTTCATTGGAACTAGCCTTCCATTTCCTAAAGGATGCCTTTTAAGCTCTAATAGCCTCCTTCACCTCCACATTTAGCCATAGCAGAAGACTTCTGGTCTTCCTGCTTCCTTTTTTAACTTGCGGGATGCATTTAATCTGGGCTTCCAGAAGGGTGTTTTTAAACAGCCTCCACGCCTCTTGCAAAATTGTAGCCCTTGCAACTGTGCTTTTTAGTTTCTTTTTAACTAGTTTCCTCATTTTGTCATTGTGTCCCTTTTCAAAGTTAAATGCTACTGCTGTATTTTTGTTTGTCTTTCTCCCTCCAGAAATTATGTCAAATGTGATCATATTATGATCGCTATTGCCTAGTGGCTTCACCACAGTTACTCCTTGCACCAGTTCCTGCGTGCCACTCAGGACTAGATCTAGAATAGCTCCTCCTCTCGTTGGTTCTAGAACCAACTGTTCTAGGAAGCAGTCATTTACGGCATCCAGAAATTTGACCTCCACGTCCCTGAGGAAACATTCCCCCAATCAATATTAGGGTAATTGAAGTCACCCATTATTATTATGTTGCTGACTTTAGTAGCCTGTCTAATCTCTTTTAGCATTGCTTTATCAGTCTCTCCGTCTTGGTCAGGGGGACGATAGTATAGCCCTACTGCGATACTCTTCCCCTTTATACCTGGAATTTCTATCCATAGAGATTCTAGGGAACAGTTTGCATCCTTTAAAATTTTAATTGTACTTGACTCAATGTTGTCTTTTACATATAGAGCCACCCCACCACCAACTCTATCTACTCTGTCATTCCGATATATTTTGTACCCTGATATTACTGTGTCCCATTGGTTATCCTCATTCCACCATGTCTCTGTGATGCCTATAACGTCTAGATCTTCATTTAGCACCATACACTCTAATTCTCCCATCTTACTTTTTAGACTTCCTAGCATTTGCATATAGACATTTATGTGTATTCTTTTTATTCTTCTTACTGTGCACATTATAGGGGACTGTATCAGGCACCCTGGAATTGTTATTTATCTTTTCTCTAGTGAATTCCACCTGAAGTCCCTTAATGGTGTCACCCCAACATGCAGTCTGTTTCCAAAGAGACTGCTGAAATTGAAACCCTCATGTAGTGCACGCTCAGCTTGGCTTTGGCTTAGAGGTAGAGCAGGCAGGAGCCCAGGGTGACACATTTTAGTACAGTTAGTTCCATAGGCTGGGAGGGATGCAGAATCCCAAACTGCCTGTTGATCACCCTCATCTTCAAAGCCAAAACAAAAGCCAGAATTTTTTAACCTCATTCACTAGTTCTTGCCCGGCTCCTCTCCCTATTAATGGATTAAAGGGCCCTTTCACATCCAGGCTTTTGTCCTGCAATGCTCCTACACCAGGGGTGGGGAACATCAGGGGAACCAAATGTGGCCTGAAGCAAGATGTTATGTGGCCCCTTTCCATTTCCTGGATTTGGCCTCTGAAAAACTGAGCTCAGATTAATGAAGCAAAGATGAGGGCATACACACAAGGACAGCGTACAGATCCATGGCACAGATCCATGAGCTGGGACCTCCTTTTCTTCAGTTACACCTCTAAAGCACTCCTGCCTTCCGAGCTTGCACTAATTTTCAAAGTGGCCCCTGGGACTGAAAAGGTTTTCCACCACTGCCCTACACCCAGTGATCAACTCACTTCACCATGCTGTTCATTTCTACTGCTCTTAACTTCTGCAGCATGTTAGCAGTCAAGACATTGCACAGGCTCACATATTGCGCTCACTTACAACTTAGACTCCATGCACCCACATTTTGCCTTTGTCTTTCAGTCCCAATCCTCTTCCTCTGCAGGTTGGGGGCAACACTGAAGCTGGGGGTGATGGGCCAGCTCACCCCCTCTATTTCCTCTTTAAGAAAGAGACAACTTAGGAGACCTGGCTCCCATCCCTTTTCCTCATCTAATCTACTTAGTCCCAACCCTTTAACAGAGAACTCGGGACTCCTGGCTTCCAGCCTCTCCACCCCACTCTAATCCAGTAGGCTGCACTCCCTTAACAAGCAACTCAATAGTCCTGGTTCCTAGTTTGTTCTCCTCTTCCCTGCTTAACTCAACCTTGTAACAGACAACCCAGAAGTCCTGGGTCCAAGTTACCCCTCTAACCTTCTAGTCCCACTCCCCTCAAAGAGAACTCAAAAGCTCTGGGAGAAATACAATGTTTATCTCTGTGTGTCATATGGAACAGAAGTAAGGGGGTGTGTGCAATGACCAAAAAACAAAACAGGAGAGGAAGTGGAATAACAGGGAGGGAGGCTATTGGGACTCAAAGGATAGGGTGTCAGCTATGGTAAATGAGTTAAACAATAGGACTGCTCCTGCTGGTATCTTGGAAACTACAGGTGATCTTCCTGGTGATTCTGGAAACTACAGACCAGTAAGCTTGACGTCTGTGCTGGGCAAAATGGTGGAAACTATCATTAGGAACAGAATCACCAGGCATATTGATCAACATGGCTTAATGGGGAAGAGTCAAGATGGATTTAGCAAAGGTAAGTCATTCCTCACTAATCTGTTGGAATTCTTTGAGGGTGTAAATAAGCATGTGGACAAGGGAGACCCGGTAGATATAGTGTACCTGGATTTCCAGAAAGCATTTGATAAGGTCCCACATAAAAGACTCTTGAGAAAATTAAAAAGTCATGGGATAGG
>QEPC01015356.1:366576-394536 GCA_003113815.1 Sphenodon punctatus | reverse complement strand
CCACACCCAAAGCGCCCCCTGCCCTCGCTCCCTTCCCCCACATCCAAAGCGCCACCCTGCCCTCGCTCCCCCAAACCCCCAGGCACAATTGCCCTGAGCCCCTCTCAGGGAAGGGAAAGACAGGAGAAGAGGCGGCGAGCAGCGCTCCTCTTCAAAGCAGCCCCACCCCTCTCCATAGACTAACATGGGGTTTTTCACAACCCCATAACTTTAAAACTACTAATCATACTTACAAATAAAACCCCAAATGCACCCCCTGGTAGCCTCCTTAAATTTTCTAAAAGGCTAATTCCTCCTCCCCACCAACACTCAACTCCTCTAACCTGCCCAGATCTAGACGGTCTGACTAAATGAAAAATCAGGCTTGAAAGTGCGGTTTACATACTGCGATATCTCAGCTTGTATCCAATGGATTCAGATGAAATTTTTACAGCATGAACCATTTGCCCCAGTGGTAGTCCACAACATATTTCACAATCCTAACATTGATCATGGCGATTTGAGAACAAATAGAATGTTGGAGTTTATAATGTAGCATGCAACACACCTTAAGTATTAGAGCACTCCCGTGCTCTAATAATGGTGATAAAAGTGCAGCAGCTATTTACCCTCACCTGAGTGCAGACCAGAAAATAGAGACACTGAGCAGCAGTGAGAGAGGAGAGGGGATGTGGCCTTGCCTGCACTCCTCCCCCATGGTACAAGTGCTGACACTCACCTGTCGGTGTTGCTGCTGCCTGAGTCCAGTCCCAGAGGCTCCAGTGACCCACACAGTGTACTGTGGCAGTAGTAGTAAGGGCTGCCTTCCTCCATGGGGGCAGGGGATTCTGGAGGCAGGATGTGGTGTTGTTCCAAGGGAAGGCTCAGGAAACATTGCCTTACCCCCTCCACACTACTGTTGCTTGAATGCCGAAGCTGCTCTGGGTTTTCTGCTGGCCTGGGCTGATTGGGGTACAGATGGTGATGGGAGGTGTGGCGCCGATGGTATTTCTCCCAGTTTGGGGGGGGGGGGCGTGGAGGGGGAGGGCCTTTCTTTCTGACTGGACATGGTGGCTCCGGCTTGGCCTTCTCGAGCTTGGCCAAGGAGGTTTCTCTCCTCTCTCCACCCCCAGTACGGGACAGCTCGGCATCGAGATGGCTCCCAGAGAAGACTCTTCCCAGCAGCAGGTGCTCACCTGCACTCTTCTCATAGGCCGAAGTCTCCACAGCCTGCCCCAACCTGTCACGATCCCAAGGAAGGTTGTGTGAAGACACAGCCCGGTAGCTTGTGGCCCACTCTGGCTCAGGGCTCTCAAAGAAGGACTGGAAGGGGCTGCACCTTGGGAAGCCAACCTTGTAGTGCGCCAACTCACTGGAAAACACGGGGGGGGGAGAAACACACATGCTCAGGACAGCCTCAGAGGCAGAAGCAGCACCCTGGCCCCCTTCCTGACAGGGTTTTCAGTGTCAGCCCTGCCCAGGTCCAGGGGACTCCAGTCCAGGGTCAGCCTTAGGAGCTGCGGGGCCCAGGGTGGGGGAGAAATGCGGGGCCTAGTCTCCCGCTGGCAGCAAATCCACCGCCAGCTGGCAGGCCTAGGGGTGCTCCTCAGCTCAGGGGGTACTCCCCGGCTCAGTCGGGGGGTGCTATCCGGGCCTGGGCTCTATGGACAGGCAGAGGGGCACTCCCCTCCACCCATCCCCAAGCCCAGCCATTTCAGGGGCACTTACCTTCCCCTTCTGCATCCACCCCTCATCGTCCTGGGCCCCGCACTGGGCCTGCTCGCTGGGGCGGCTCCCTGCGGTGGGCTCTGGCGGTGGCGAGTGCAGCTGCGGCAGATTAAATCTGCCACCGCCGCCTGCCGCCATGGAAGTTGCAGGGAGTGTGGGAGAGGTGAAGTCTCTGCCGCTCCCTCACTTCTGCTGGCGGCTGCCCCCCCCTCCACTGCCTGTCTGTCTCAGCCAGGGGGAATGAGGGAGAGGCAGAGGCCCCGCCTCTCCCACATCTCCCTTGCTGAGACAGACAGGCAGCAGGAGGGGGGGCACAGAGTGTGGGAGAGGCGGGGTCTCTGCCTCTCCCTCACTCCGTGCCCCACCCTGCTGCCTGTCAGGGCCCAGGGAGATGTGGACCAAGTGGTCAGTCACCCAGGGGGGGCGTGCAGGGTCCCTAGCTCCTGGTCACTGTCAGGCCCAGAGCTGGGGACCCCAAGTGCGGGGGGGCCCCAGGAACAGGGACTGGGGCGGCGGCCCCACGGTAGGGCCGCCCCTGCTCCAACCAGCCAGCTGAAGCGTCTGACTAGACATTTGTATCATGTATGGATCCCGCCTGGCCACAGACTAGTTCCTAGCCCACAGAGTCAGAGATCTTCTGACCAATATGGTAGATCAGACAGACTTGGCATGCCCAGCATTATTTAAGCTCCCCTAAGAGCATGGCTAAACCCCAAGACTTCTGGCACTCTTTACTATCCCCAGAATCAGTACAGGCTGGGCAGTCAGAGATAAGCTCCCCCAATTCCACCCAATAGCCCTTAGTGTCTCTGCTTGGAGCCATCTGGAGTCCTCCACTAGGGTGTGGCATGAGATCATTTATTCTCCCCTAAATTAACTTTTGTGCCACCAGCCAAGTAGCTGCTGGTGGACAGACTTGCAACAGAGGGTACTGGAGGAAGAATGCCCACCTAGCAAAAACCTGGTGATTGTCCATTACCTTTCTTCTGCATTTCTGCCCAGATAAAGCATCCGTGGCTTCAACCCAGGAAGTTTAGGACAACCTGTTCCTGGAGAAGAACTGCATCAGGCTGGAGTTGTGAAGCAATAGCTGGCTTCAGGATGCAGAGTTCAAGCAGCTCCCCAGGGGCTGGCTACTATCAAACAGTGCTGGAAGTCACGTCTAGATGGGACTAATGGATCTCAGAGACGTGCTTTGGCCTTCGGAACCTGACATGTGGATCTCAGAGACACAATGTCTCTGGCTTGGCCCACAGCTCTGGTTTGCTTTTTTCCTTCCTCTGAGCTACTGTTCTTATTTTGGAATCAAGGGGGCTCTTCTGCCTGCAACAGTGACCTCAGGCTTTGATCAATAGGCTAGAAGAGCCGATAGCATCACTGCAGCGGTTTTAAGCACCTGCACCAAAGCACCGCACTCAGACCCCTCAGACTGCACTCTGCCCAGTCTGCTAATGCTATCTTGGCATCAGTCCAGATGTTTTAGGAAGAGCCCGGAGAAGTGTGGGACCCTGCAGAGACTGTGGTCATGGGGCAATGAGCTCATATCACTGCTGGTGCCTGCAGAGGCCATTATTCAGCCCAGCAGGTAGGGGGAAGACTTCCCCAGAGCACGTAGGGCAAGGCCTAGAACAGACCGTGGAGACTGATCAGAACTAAGATAGTGTCGGCATCCCCCCGTTCTCTTCTGTAAAGGTGAGGAGCTCAGGGTGTTAACAAATGAGACAACAGCTCACACCCAAAGTGTACCCCCCCACCCTTGCTTCCTTGCTCCCCGGCACCATGAAACCCCCAGGCACAACTGCCCCGAGCCCCTCTCAGGGAAGGGAAAGACAGGAGAAGAGGTGGCGAGCAGCGCTCCTCGTCAAAGCAGCCCCGCCCCTCTCCATAGGCTAACATGGGGGTTTTCACAACCCCATCACTTAAAACTACTATTCAGATTTACAAATAAAACCCCAAAAGCACACCCTGGCAAAGGAGACAACAACCCACACCAGGTGGATATCCACCTGCCTGTTTATTAGGGTTTTTCTCTCAACACCCACAGGACATACAGCTCTCATTCACAGCAGGGTACCAAAGCATGTGGAGCCTGCTGTGCAGACAATGTGGGCTAATGTGTGCATGCCAAATGCCTGTGTCCCGTCAATTAGGTTGCATGTAGCATCATGTGTACACAAGTCCACCAGCATCACAGAGTCATGGGCGAAAAGCCTACAGCATTCTGAGAAGCGACCACTTCTGGTCCCTCTCATCACTCTTGCTCTCACTGACATGCATGTAATGTCCGCCTCAAAAGCCTACCATGCAATTTTCAAACATACATTATCCCAGCTTGTCCTGGTTGGCAGTATGTGCCTGGTGCTTGCTCTTTCCCAGTCACTGCATTCTCAGGAACAACTTATGCATGATTACCATCGGCAGGGTCATGGCTAATACCGACAGCCAAGCAATGACCAGCACTACTACCTCCACCATTCAATTACAGCCACTGGCTGCCTATAGATCTGCCTGCCAACACTGCATTCCCTGGACTGAGGAAGAGACTAAGGACTTCATCACTCTATAGGGAGAGCAGAAGCTCCAATATGCTCTGGTGAAGTGCTACAGTAATGTGGTGGTGTTCCAAGAGATCTTGGTCCAAATGGTGCAGCACCTCAGATCAATTCTGCCTTCTGGGCATCCTCTGTTTAAACTGTACCTTCCTTGTTGAGCAGAAGACCCACACCTTCCTTAGACCACATTCACAGCTTCAGCTCCAAGCCAGTCTGTGCAAATTTTGGCTCTGGGAGAGAATCCGGAAGCCAAAATATGCATGGGGTTTGGCTGGTGCGAAAGCCCCCCTGCACAAGCTTTGCCAGCAAATACCTGGAAGAGTGCAGAGCAGGGAAATCCAGCTCTGTACTTTTCTTGGTAATTGCTGGCAAAACCATGTGGGGGGGCTTTCATAGTGGCCAAACCCTGAGCATATTTTGGCTTCCGGATTCCCTCCTGAAGCCAAAATCTGCACGGACTGGCCTGGAGCTGAAGGTGTGAATGCAGGCTTAGTCTCCTTTTTGCTTTTAGCATGTTGATAGAATTTCTTATTGTTTCTGACATCCTTTGCTCATTGGCATTTGTTACAAGCCTTTGCCTTCCTGATTTAGTCCCAACACGCTCATGCTGTTACTAGATACTCACCCTTAGTGGCACATTCTTCCTTCCATTCCCTGTATATGTCTCTCTTAGGTTTAAGGTCTCACAAAAATCTTGGTGCAACCATGATGGCTTCTTGATTCCTCTGACATTTCTTCCGCACAGGTATGGCTTGTCTTTGTACCTCCAGTACCACCCCCTTTTACTGCCAATCCTCCTGGACTTCAAATATCTAAAGGGCTGTCACCAAGAAGATAACAACGAACTGTTTTTCATTGCTACCGAGGGCAATACTAGAAATAATGGACTCCAATTATAGGAAGATAGATTTCATTTAGATATCAGGAAAACTTCCTAACAGTAAGAGCTGTTTGGCAATGGAACAATTTGCCTAAGGAAGTCATAGGCTCTTCATCACTGGAGGTTTTCAAAGAAAGGCTGAACAGAAATCTGTCAGGAATGTTGTAACTGTAGTCATCTACACCTCAAGAGTCATCTTGAACTAGATGACTCTTGAGATACCTTCTCACACTGACATTCTACAATTCTGTGACTTCCATTTACCTTAGTTTTTCCAACCATGGAACTTTGCCTATTAGAGCTCCGAGTACGTTGAAATCTGCTTTTTAGAAATCCATTGTCAGCACTTTGCTACTCTCTCTCTTTCCTTTTCTGAGGATTGTGAACTTCTATCATTTCATGATCACTTTTTCCTATGGTGTCCACCATATTAACATTTTCAACTAATTCCTCCTGGTTTGTCAGGATCAGATCTAAAATAGTTGACCACCTGGTTGCTTCTTCAACCTTCTGACAAGAACCTTTTGCATAATCCAGTGTTCAATGTATTACTCTTCTAACAGATGTCAGAATAGATGAAGTCTCTAATTATTACCACCTTGTGATTTTCAGCAGCTTTAGCTAACTGCTCAAAGAATGCCTCATCCACCTCTTCTGCCTAATTAGTAAGTCTGCACTAGATCTCCACCATGAAACTTCTTTTGTTCTTTCCCCCTCCTATCTTCACTCGAACAGCTTCAATATTTGGTCCAATATCAAAATTGGATCTTCTGAATTGAACGCATTCAACTGCTAATCTTCTTCACCTGTCTGTTTCTCCTCCTCCAAGGTAACCAACAGCCCTTCATTTCCTGGCAATGGGCCCTGAGGGCGGTAGTCCTTGGTCGGCAGCTGAAGGGCAACACCAAAAGGCGCTGGCCATTTTATGGCTGTTCCAGGATCAGTAGGGGCCATGTTGTGAACCATCTGTTCCAGTGACTGTCGCCTATACCATTCACTGCATCACTGCAACACCGGTGCCCATCCATCAATACTGCCCACCTGCAGTAAATATCTGGTCTGCTTATGTACCTCTCTTCCCTTCTCCTCTTTTCCTCCTTATCCCCTAAACTGCTTCTCTCCCAACTAACCCCCTCTGGAGCAGCATTCCTCCTTCCTATCAATTCGCACCTCTTCCTCTCCATATCTCCGCACACACCCAAACTACTCTCTGCTCCTGCCACTGCCCCCTCTCCCCAAACCTAATCCCTATCTCAGCTACCTTTCTCTTGCACCCTCTGGAACTGCCACGTCTCCATCTGGAAAGCACCATTCATCCACAATCTCTTCCTCTCCTGCTCCCTCCAGCTCCTTGCCCTTATAGAAACCTGGATTTCTCCTTATAACACTGCCATTCCTGCTGCCTTCTCCCTTAGCAGTCTCATTTTCACCCACTCGCCATGCTCTGAAGGCCATGGTGGTGGTGTTGGCCTGCTCTTTGCCAAATCTTGTCAGTTCCAACCCCTCACCACTTCGTCCTTTCACTCTCTCTTCCTTTGAGATCCACTGTGTTTGCCTATAATCTCCACTCCACCTCTATGTTGCTATCATTTACCGCTCCCCAGGCTACCACTCCTCTTTTCTCTCGGACTTTAAAGCATGACTTACTTTTCTTTCTGATAACAATATTCCAACCCTCATTCTTGGGGACTTCAGTATCTATGCGAACACCCTTTCTGACTCTGCTGCTTCCCACTTCCTCTCGTTGACCTCTTCTTTTGACCATCGTCTGTGGACTGACTGCCCGACGCGGCATCTGCCTACAGCTCTTGGTGAGCGTTCCAGATTCAAAGGCTGGGAGAGAACTGACAGCCAGCTGGACTGACATTGCAGCTGCTGCCTGGTCTGTGTATCCCTCACAGAGAGGGCTGACTTTGCTGTTGTTTCCCCCTGAACATGCGCCCTGTCAGCTAACTCACGAAACCTGGGACGCAAGCGGGGGCACGTGGTGAACGTCCGGCCACCCGGCTTAAGGCGGGGCACCTGCCTACGACTGTGCTGTTGTGCAGCGTGCCTAAGGGCTGCACATGCAAGGGTGCGCCCTTGTGCGCATGGGCTTAGGTGCCGACTGAGGTGTCAGGGGCTGCTGCGCCCCCTGGACATTTTGTCGCAGGGGCCAAGTGTTGCTGCCGACCAGCCCTGTAAAGGGCTAGGCATACTGCAGGGGCCAAGTGTTGCTGTCCACCAGCCCCGTTAAGGGCTAGGCACCCTGTAGGGGCCAAGTGCTGCCAACCACCAGCCCTGTAAAGGGCTAGGAAAGCCATAGGGGCCAAGTGTTCCGAAGTTCAAGCTTTGGGATGAGATTGATATCTATTGGGATCAAGCACTGTTTGTTATCATTATTACTTTTTTTGTTACTTGTTATTTGGTGTATTTAAGAGTGTTATTATGTCAGAAAGGAAAAGATCAAGGCATCCTAACTCTCCTGTCAATATGATTGAACAACCACATTTAAAACAGGTTAAGATCTATGAATATATAAATGAGGCATCCATTCAGGATGTACACTTAGATCCTATTTCTCTATCAAACAGATTTTCTACTCTGGAGGAAATGGTCCCTTGCGATGATCTTTTGTCCCTTCCCAATGGCCAGAATAATAATGGGACAAATGGAAAAGCTGATAGTCCCTCTTGTTCCCCTGTCCATGGAACAATAGTTAATGAGCCTCCTGAGACTGCCCGATGCATCATGATGACCACTCCCTTGACATAGTGTTATAAAAAAACCTATTCTCTTGGATCTCTCATTTAGCACCCTTCCTTGCTTCATTCCATCTCTCCCACTCGCCCTCTCCTGCTTCCCCAGCCTCTCATTTTTTCTGTGACTTCAATCCATTGACCTTCTTGACTATGTTTCTTCCTTCTCCTCCCATCTCTCAGCTGTCTCCCTCCTCTACCACCTGCCCAGACTCTTCTGTCTCTACCTTCATCTCATCCCTTTCTTCCACCCTTTCCCCTTGCTCCCCTCTTGTGCCGTCCTATTCGTTGCATAATGTTTTATATTGGATTTTATTTGTGTTGTTATACTGTAAGCTGCCCTGGGCTGCCTGATGGCAGGAGGGGCGGGGTATTAAATTGAAAAATAAAAAAATTAAAAAAATAAACCCCCATTTTTGGCTCACCCCTACCATCTGCCACTTCTGATCCTGCTCTCGATCTGCCGAGCGCCTTTGGCAGAAGTCTCATGAGTTCACTGATTCCTACACTTTAAGTTTGTTTTTCTGCATTTAGCGATGCCCTTTCCCTGGCCAAAGACCACTATTACTCCACGTGAATTGAATCTCACTCTCGCAACCCTCACCATCTCTTCTCAACATTTGCTCTCCTTCTGAAGCCTCCTTGTCCTCCCCCACACACCCTGCTTCCTCTCTCTCTCTGCATTGGATTTTCTCTCCTTCTTCAACAATAAGATTGATAAACTCCAGCTTGCTATTGCTTCTCAACCCTCTCCCTCCCTCACATCCTTCCCTGCTATTCCCCCTCCTGCTTCTGTTCTCCCCAGCTTCCCTTGATGAGGTCACATCCCTCCTCTCTTCATCCAACCCCTCCACTTGCCCCCTTGAACCCATCCCCTCTCACCTCCTAACAGCAATTGTCCCCACCACTGCACCTTCTCTGCTACACATCATCAATCTCTCCCTCTCTACTGGGTCATTTCCATTGGCTTTTAAACATGCCACTGTCTCCCTTATCCTTAATAAGATCACTCTTGATCCTGCCGACCCTTCCAGCTATTGTCCCATTTCGCTCCTACACTTCGCTTCCAAGCTCCTGGAGTGAGCTGTCTACATGCACTCTCTTGATTTCCTCTTTCCAAAGTCCTCCCTTAACCCCCTTCAACCGGACTTCTGCCCTCTCCACTTGACTAAGACTGCCCTTGCCAAAAATCACCAATAACCTTCCCTTAGCTTAGTCTACTCCATTCTTATTCTCCTCGATGTCTCTACTGTCTTTAACGCCATCAACCATGGCCTCTTCCTGGATTAGCTACGCTCCCTTGGTTTGCAGGACTCTGTTCTCAACTGGTTCTCTTTATTTAATTTATTTATTTATTTAATTGTATTTATATGTCGCCCCCCATGCCTATGGCATCTTGGGGCAGTTTCCAACACAATATAAAACAATACGTTAAAACATTAAAATTTACAATATCATCATTAAAACCCATTTAACCCCCCCCCCCACAAATTTAGCCCATCCTCCCCTCCCCGCCTCCGAAGGCCTGGGAGAACAGCCATGTCTTTCAGGCCTGACTTATACACATCTAGATGTGTATAAGAGACAGGAGCGGAACCATCCAAGGACAATCCCATCCAGACCCCCCAGGTCATGCAACCATCTCAACAGCAGCACATGGTCCACTGTATCAAACGCAGCTGAGAGATCTAGCAGGACCAGTAGTGTCAAACGTCCTGTATCTAGCTCCTGGCAGAGATCATCCACCAAGGTCACCAACGCTGTCTCCATACCATGGCCGGGCTGAAACCCAGATTGACACAGGTTGAAAAAACCAATTCTGTCTAGGTGAGCCTGGAGCTGCAAGGCCACCGCCTGTTCAATAACCTTCCCTAAAAAGGGAAGGTTAGATACGGGTCTGGTGAGTGCGTCCACATCCAAGGATGAGTTCTTCAACAGGGGGCACACTACGGCGTCCTTGAGACCTGGGGGCAAACTCCCCTGCTGAAGGGACATGTTGACAACCCCTGCCAGCACCGGCCGCAGTATTTCCCTGGAGGCTTTCACCAACCAGGACGGACAAGGATCTAATTCACAAATGGCGGCCCTAACCGATCCCAGGATCTCCACAGCATCAGCTGATGTCACTTCCCGAAACTCATCCCACAAAGATGGACCAGATGGCGCCCCCATCACCTCACGCTCAGTTACTACTGTCTCTAATCCAGTGTCGAAGTTGCTCTGGATCCGAGTGATCTTGTCTGCAAAGTAGATGGCAAACTCCTCACAGCGGGCCTGGGACAAGTCCCCATCCAGGCAGAGGGAGACCGGACTGACCAGCCCCCGCACACCCGGAACAGCTCCACTGGATGCGACTTTGCAGATGCTATGAGGGTGGCAAAGTATTCTTTCTTTACCATCCTCACAGCCTCAATGTAGGATCACAAATGGGCCCTACGGAGAAGTCGGTCGGATTCAGAGTGAGTCTGATGCCAGCATCGCCTACCTTCCTGTTTCATACCTCACAGCCCCTCAGTAAACCAAGGGCCCCACAACGTCAAGACAGGGGCAGGGGATGTCTCGGCGCCACCCTGTCAATGGCCTCCCCAAGCAAGATGTTCCAAGCCCGGACAAGTTCATCAACGGAGCGGGTGGTGGGGTCCAGGGTTAACTCCCCCAGGGCCTCCTGGAACTGTTGAGGTTCCATCAGCCTCCGAGGGCAGACCATCCTAACTGGTACCTTCCCCTTCTGGGGGTGACGTACTAAGAGACTGGTCATAAGGAGGTAATGATCCGTCCATGATAAGGGCATAACTGTTACATCCCCCACTACCGGATCACCCACCTCAAGGCCAGAACAGAACACCAGGTCAAGGGTATGCCCCCCCCCCACATGAGTCAGGCAGCTAACAACTTGGGACAAATCCATGGTTACCATGGCGGCCATGAATTCTTGCTCCGCCCCCACAAGGCCGGTGTCAGTATGGGCATTGAAGTCCCCCAGAACCAAGGTCCTAGAGGAGCCCAATGCCACCACCAAGACCAGCTCTGCTAGAGCAGAGAGGGATGCTGCTGGGCAGGAAGGGGCCCGGTACACCAGCAGCACCCCCAAAGTGCTCCCAGCCAAATCAAACACCACATGGAGGGCCTCGATCCCAGGAATATCTGGAACTGGATACCTANATCTTGTCTGCAAAGTAGATGGCAAACTCCTCACAGCGGGCCTGGGACAAGTCCCCATCCAGGCAGAGGGAGACCGGACTGACCAGCCCCCGCACACCCGGAACAGCTCCACTGGATGCGACTTTGCAGATGCTATGAGGGTGGCAAAGTATTCTTTCTTTACCATCCTCACAGCCTCAATGTAGGATCACAAATGGGCCCTACGGAGAAGTCGGTCGGATTCAGAGTGAGTCTGATGCCAGCATCGCCTACCTTCCTGTTTCATACCTCACAGCCCCTCAGTAAACCAAGGGCCCCACAACGTCAAGACAGGGGCAGGGGATGTCTCGGCGCCACCCTGTCAATGGCCTCCCCAAGCAAGATGTTCCAAGCCCGGACAAGTTCATCAACGGAGCGGGTGGTGGGGTCCAGGGTTAACTCCCCCAGGGCCTCCTGGAACTGTTGAGGTTCCATCAGCCTCCGAGGGCAGACCATCCTAACTGGTACCTTCCCCTTCTGGGGGTGACGTACTAAGAGACTGGTCATAAGGAGGTAATGATCCGTCCATGATAAGGGCATAACTGTTACATCCCCCACTACCGGATCACCCACCTCAAGGCCAGAACAGAACACCAGGTCAAGGGTATGCCCCCCCCCCACATGAGTCAGGCAGCTAACAACTTGGGACAAATCCATGGTTACCATGGCGGCCATGAATTCTTGCTCCGCCCCCACAAGGCCGGTGTCAGTATGGGCATTGAAGTCCCCCAGAACCAAGGTCCTAGAGGAGCCCAATGCCACCACCAAGACCAGCTCTGCTAGAGCAGAGAGGGATGCTGCTGGGCAGGAAGGGGCCCGGTACACCAGCAGCACCCCCAAAGTGCTCCCAGCCAAATCAAACACCACATGGAGGGCCTCGATCCCAGGAATATCTGGAACTGGATACCTAACTGACCATGTCTCATTAAAAATCATAGCTATGCCACCTCCCCGGCCCTCGGTACGAGGCTGATGCTACACGGCATACCCAGCTGGAACGAGATCCGCCAAAATTGGCCCCGCTTCCTCGTCCAGCCAGGTCTCCGTTATACATGCGAGGTCCACCACCCCATCCAGGATCAAATCCCGGATTATCGGGGCCTTGTTAACTACTGACCTCGCATTCAACAGCATCAGTCCCCCACCGAGGGACCCTGGACCCGACTCCCCAGCACCCTCAGGGTCAGCAGGCTCTCTGAAGCCCCACAAGGACCCTAGAGCCCCTGGGCGCCGAGCCCTCTGCCCCCATCAACCATACTGTCCACAACAACCCTAATGGCCATCCCCTCCTCCCATCCACATCATCCTGACCCCCTCCCATCAGCTGCTCCCCCAGGGGCACCTCCCCACTCCCACACCCCCAATCCCTCACTCTCCTTCCACCCACCCGAGCCTCCCCCTCTCACTGGGAGGCTCTCTCCCCTCCCGCAAAGCAACCCCCATTCTCCCACCATGGGGGAAAGCCTCCACCCTTCCCCCCCATCACTTCCCCCACACCCTGGGATTCCCCCTCTCACAAAGAATCCCCACCCCCGGGACTCCCCCTCTCACAGGGAGTCCCCCCAACCCTCCCCAGGGGCCACCTCCTCTCCTCTCACCAGGGGGGTTGGCCCTATCCACCCTAACCCACTCCCCATGACCCCCACCCTCAAGCCACACCCAGCTCATCCCCCCCCCCCAGAACTCCTTAAAACCACAGGTTAAAAACAAGATGAACGGCTCCTTCAACGTTTTTCTTGCTGTAACCTCCTCTACATCACTTCCCCTCTCTGTGGGAGTTTCCCAAGGCTTTATCCTGGGCCCTCTTCTCTTTTCCCTTTACACTCTCGGGGTAAACTCACTGAAACCCACGACTTCCAGTATCACCTGTATGCTGATGACACACAACTCTGTCCCTCCACTCCCGCACTCTTCCCTTCCATCCAGTCTTATATCGCTGACTGTCTCTCTGACATCTCTGCCTAGATGTTTCGATGCCAAATCAAGCTTCATATGGCCAAGACCAAACTCCTCATTTCCCCCCCCAAAACATTCCCCTCCTACTTCCCTCTCAATTTCCATTGAGGGAGTCACCATCCAGCTGGTCCCTCAGGCACGTAGCCTGGAATTCATCGTTGACTCCTGCCTCTCCTTTATGCCTAAGATCCAGGCTGTTGCTAAATTCTGTTGCTTTGCTCTGTATAATATTGCTAAAATTCAGCCCTGCCTTACTGTTGCCACTGGAAAACCCCCTAGTCTATGCTTTAGTCATCTCTCACCCTGACTACTGCAACTTCCTCCTTACTGTTCTCCCCTGCTCTGATCTCGCCCCCCTTATCTCAGTTCAACGCTCTGCTACCGAAGTCATCCACTTTGCCCGTCGCTTTGACCACATTCAGCCCTCCTCTTTGTCCTACACTGGCTCCCTTTACACAAACGCATTCAGCACAAGCTCCCGGTCTTCACCTTCAAGGCTTTTTATGACCTTCCTCCCCCATATCTCTCTGCTTTTGTATCTCCCCACACTCCTGCTCAGGAGCTTCGCTCCTCCTCTGCTCCCACCCTCACCTGCTTGACCCCCTTGCTCCTTTAAACATCTTTTCCCTTTCTCTCTTGCTGCCCCTCATACCTGGAAATCTCCCCCTGGATATGTTCGCTCTGCTCCCTCCCAACTTTCAAATCTCTCCTGAAAACCTACCTCTTCCATTCAGGCCTTCCGTAGCTTGTCATGAATGAAATTATGTCCTCTTCCCCTTCACTCAGAATCTAGTTCTCTGTAACTAAGTGAAGCATGTGCACCTGCAACTTCTCAACCTCATGAATGTACTCTTGTCTCTACCAATGTTCCCCTCTCCCTTGTCTCCCACACTGTAAGCCCCCTGGGGGTAGGGACCTGTCTATAACTATTGATTGTTCAGTGCCAGGTACCCGGCTATATAAATAATAATAATATATTATTTAAATAATAATAATACTCTGCCGCTGTCTTCTTCCTGGACTTCAGTGCAAGTATATTCCCTCTTAACAGAGTGCTACACATAGGGGACAAACCCTTCTCTACGGGCTGTGCAAGCACCCCCTAGCAGAGGAGGGCTGTCTCTTCGGCTTTTCACAGGCCACACAAGAGCCACACTGGGGCATGTTGGAAAAATACTTGTTGAGCCACATGCTTGTGACCACAGTGAGGAGTGCATGTGGGGAGCCACATGTGCTTGAAGGATGGCTGTGCCATGCTAAATCCCAGGGGCCAACTCAGGCCAGCTTTCCTGAGGACCACCTCCCTACCCCCTAGGGTGCAACATCAAACCACACTACTGCCGTGTAGCAGTGGCCACACCTCCAGCACCTCTTACCTCATTGACTGGCTGTTCTTCCTGTTTATCACTGCAGGTTCCCAGTCATCCAGAGGAAATTCCTGGCAAGAAGAATCGGAGAAAGAGAGGGTTTCAAGGACATGCTGTACATTCTCCCACCCTAACCCTGCTTTCTGAGCGAGAGAACTCCCTTCTGAAATCTTCTGCATGGCAACGGTAGCAGGGCTATTCAGCAGTCCATGTCTCTGGCCAAGCCTCTCCAAACAAGAACGTCCTGTCTGTGGCAGGGTGTTGTAGCACCGGCAAAAAAGGAGCAGGCGCTATGAATAGTAAAGGACCATGCCTCGGGCTGGTACTAAAAGAAATGCAGGTGCTAGTTGGGAAAAGGACAGTGCCTAATACAACTGTGGAAGCACAGGAAAACATGGGTATATGGAAAACCCTGAGAATGGAGGGGAAGCTGTGAAGGAAGGAGCTACGGGTGAGAGCTCCCAGGAGGAAGATTAGAGATTGCTCCTGGAGACTGCAGGCCGAGTCAAAGCGTGAAGGCTGCAGCAGTGAGACAAGCAGGACAGAGAGGATACTATGGAAAAGCCATCCATCAAAGGACTTCCAAGTGGGACCTGTCCATCAGATACTCAGAACATAGCTCTCTATACAGACTATTGGTAGAATGAGCTGCCCATAGGGGAGGTGGAGGGCAGAGCTTCACGTGCCAGATGCACTTACTTACTGGAACTTATCTCAGGATTGGGACCAAACCAGAATACCTTAGTGACTGTGTAGTGACAGTGTAGTTTTGTGTAACAGCAATCATGAGCTATATTCCCCAAAAGTATCTCAACAATTCTCCAAAAGGAGAAGCAGTGACCCTGCTGTTACACTGTCCCTCCCCCAGTAAGAGCCACAAACCAGTTTGCTCACTTTTTTCCACTCATGATTACTGGCACAATGACTTCTCCACTGGCAGCTGTGTCATGGACAGGACTAGCACACTGGGCTGGGGTTTCAGTTGCTCTGTATAGGCATGGTCCTTCCTCCATGCACAGTAGCCTGGCAGGGTGTGAGCAGTAGGATCTGTGTTAAGAGGCTTCTCCCAACTCTGCCCCTGATGCACCTGCAAATCTGGAACTGTGTTGTACAAGGGAGCAATAAAAATCTACCCTTGCTAGAGACCTTGGACCAGCCCAGTTGGGCAAAGGAGGGTATCTCACTGATGAAGTGCCAGCCTCACATACGCAGGACCCATGGTGCACAGAGCTTTATGTAGCAACCACAAAGTGACCAATCTGATAGGCTGTCTCACTGGCAATGGTATAGCATATTCCTGGGGCCAGTCCCATCCCCATCCTCAGAATCTGTTTCAGGGAAGCTCCATGTGGTGACACTGTACCGCACCACCACGTGGCAGCTCAACACCACACCACCACGTGGTGGCTCAATACTGCTTGGACAAGCATCCCATTTCAGACAGTGGCAGCACCCCATCCACCAGAGGTCCTGCAGTAGGCTGAGTGGTGGTGAACCACCCCATAGCAAATGGAGTGGCATTAACACTGTCCTTGGAGAGAGTAACCTCTACTCAGTAAGAGCCACAGAGATTGGAGACAGAACCCCTCACCTCCATACCATGCTGTGTGAGCATGTGTTGAGAGGGACGCTCAACCATGTTCTACTGGCTGCACTGGGGCTCAGAACTGTGGATTCCCGTATAACAATGGGCACCAAGGGATGGCACACAGGCAAGGCGAGTTATGCATGGAAAGCAGGAGCAGTAGCTAACATGTCTCTTACCAGCAGGAAGGGCTTCCTCACTTGCCAGGCGCCACTCTCCTGCAGAGCCTTGTGCTGAGTTGGACAGCAGAGGTCAGCACAGCGGGCCCACAGATGAGGGTGGCAGCGGTAAGCATGGTGGTTGGGTGGCACAGGCACATTTCTCTGAAGCAGTGCAGGGCACAGGTTGCCAGAACAGTACACACAGGGCTCGCAAATGGCAGTGCAGGAGTACAAGAAGGGTCTCCGGTGCTCACAATCACCATGCCATGCCAGAGGCTTGTAACACATTGGTGGCTCCAGGCAGCACTCGGTATACGTGGTGGGCTTCAACTGCCCAGGCAAGGAGGGGTGATGTGTCTGGTCCACAGAGTGGTGCTGCTGCTCCCTGCATTCAGAGCTCACTGGCTGAAAGGCGTTCTGCTCAACCAGCTCGGCCTTGCTGTGTTGAGAAACTTGTCCAGGCAGATGTGGCGTGGAGAGCAACTTGCTGGTTTCCTCAAAGAACTTCTTCCTGTCAGCAAAGGGCAGGAGCCCAGTGTTCTCTAGGAGCTGTGTCTGTGATGCTGGCTCTGCTGCCTGGTGGCTCTGAATGTGTGGTTGTAGCTTGTGCTCTGGAGACCATCGCCAGCGGGCCCCGCCACCAGGAGCTGTCAGGGAAGTCCTCTGCTTGTCCAGCTCTGTGAAAGGGGGCTTCCACCTAGACTTTGAGGCAGCAGGTACCTTGCTGGGGCCCTGGCAAGCACCCATTCCACTCATGCTCTGGGGCTCTGGGGCCAGGCACTCCATGGAGGTGGCTCTCAGTGGGGCGATGCCAAGCAGCCTGCTCCTGGCTAGGGGAGAGGGAGATGGTATTGGGGGGCACTCGTCTGTCTCCTGCACTGGCTCCTCCCCACACAGCAGCATGATGGAGCCCTTGCCCTTCTGGAGCTGGGCCTTGCGTTGCTGAATCTCATTGCGCAGGTTGGTGGCAAAACGCTCACTGCGACGGCGCATCTGGGATGAGCTCCCTTTCTTGGAGGTCATCCGGCACCCCCCAGGGTCCTTCCCAGTCTCTTCCAGTGCCTCGGTGCTGCTATATGGCTTCAGGCTAGCAACAGTGTCGCCTGGAGACCATGGGGTAGGAGCTGGCTCACCAGGTGAGCTGCTGGGTCTCTCCAGCACCAAGTGGTTGTAGCGAGGCAAACAGGCCCCTTCCCCTGCCTCATGGTGATGGCCTAGATTCAGTCTGGCAGAGCACTGGCTTTCCATGCCATGGACATTTACTGGATCCTGCCATGGGACCAGGGCTCCAATGCTCTCCTTTGGACTCTTCTGTTTGGAGTGCAATGGGGACATGATCCACTGGGGACCTTCCTGGCCATGTGGCGCCAATGCCTCCACCCGCAGAGCCTGCAGCTGGGTAGCCAGCAGCTGTTCAGGGGCACTGTGTCGGTGAGCCGCCTGCCATGTCCAGCACTCCTTCTGGGGGGATGGGAGAACATCACCTGGCGCCCCCTGGCTCTTCCCACTCTTGGGGGGTAGCTCTTCAGTATTGGAAGGACACCGGTCAGCATGAGAACTCAGCAGGTAATATTGGTCAGCTGGCAGGCACTCCTTGGTGTGGCCTGGGCAAGCTGTCTGCCTGCAGAGCCTCTCGGGGTCTCTGCCACGCATGCACAGGAAAGTGTCTGAGGGCCACTTGCCCTTGAGGTGCAGGGAGTTGGCAGGGGTTGAGGCCCTCCGTCTTTCAGTGCCAGCGGGGGGGGTGTTGGAGGACCACAAGCTGTCCTGTCTCATGGAGGTCTGGGGAGGGGTACATGTTTTGGCAGAGCTGGGGAGGTGGCTTTCCTGGGGGCAGGAGACTGGCCTAGAGCCAGGGGCCAGGTGCCCACACAGGCGGTGAAATCCCGCTCCCCTGGGTGTCTCGGCTCCTTCACTGCCTGTCTGCAGGTAAAGGGAGTTGTGTGGCTGGCCCTGCAGGATGGACTCTGTGGAGCTATTTTCCTCTGGCCGCAGGACACAGTCAGAGACATTGGAGCTGGTCGAGAAGGAGCTGTAGGCTGAGTCCCGCTTGTTCTGGTACATGGCCTGGTCTATGGGGGACAGATTACCCTCATAGTAGGTCTGGCTAGGCTGGTCCAGGCTCTCCATGCTCCCAAGGGAACTGCTCTTGTCTGTGCTGCAATGGCGTGACAGGGGGTTCCACGGCAGGGGCAGATCACTGGGGGAAAGAGATAACATGACTTAGACATGAGGCAGACACCCCACCCAGTACTGATCCATCCAGACCCAACTGCAGAAACAGCAAGGACGTTTAAGGGCTGGATGCTGCCATCACCAATAGCAACATTTATGCAAGTGAAGGATAAACAGCCCTCAGGGTGTGGCCAGTGCCCTCCTTTACCCCCTGGCACAGGCCACATGACAACAGGGATATTTCATTGGGATTACAAGGGGGCCCCTAGGTGCCCCAGAAAGTATCAGAGCCCGTTTGGAGAGAAGGATGTTGGTGCAAGGGGCCCCAAGATCTCTGAGAGCAGGCTGGTTGGTTTCAGCTCTACGTGGGATGTGGACTGCTGGAGCCCAGCAGCACTTCTTCCCTTCTAGAAGAAGCCCAGCTCTGGGCAGGCCACACCTACCCCAACCTGCTCCCTCTCTTGCCATTAGGGAGCTGGAGCATGCAGCTTGCTTACTGACCACCCTGAGTGAGAGTCAATTGTAGGGGTTGGGGTGTGACACAGGAATTCCAGCAACAAGGAGACAGCCTGGGGTGGGGTGGGTGTGAGGGAAGGGGGAACAGCGCTATAAGGGACCCCAGTGAGACACCAAGCAGGAGAGTTGGGGGCAATGTAACATGGCAATCCCAGCAGCACCAAGATCATGGGGTGGGGGAGGGGAACAGTGCCATAAGGGGATCCCAATGGGCTGGAGCTTGGCAGAGGCTTCTCAGGTAGATTCTGAGTTCACCCTGCCACCTAGGGCATCTACCACCTCCCAGCCCCCCACTTGGCCAAGAGTCCTGGAATCTATTAGCTCAGGGGCAGCCAAGACATCAATCATAATTGACTGTGCTCAACTTCCCAGTAGACTGAAGCCAGCTCCCCACGCCCCTACTTCTATCTCAGGCTTCCAAGCTCCATATGCTGCTGCTGGCCCCCTTCCCTCCATGCCACTTCTCATGCATAAGTAGGTGTGGGGCTGGGACTCTATGTAGGGGGTGTGGTTGGGGGGCCAGCCTGATCAGTAGACCACCACAGGCAGATCCTGTGTCCAGTAAGTTTGTTCTCCCCTGCATTAACACCTTACTGGCAATGGAGGCTGCTTCCCCATCAGCACCCTCCCTAACAGGAGAATAATCAGGGTTCCACACTCAGCTCAGAAGGGAAAGAAAATCTCAGGAGCTGGGGCTAAAATAGCCTCTCAGCTCTTCTGCAGCTAATACACACACACACACACACACACACGCCCCGCAGTGCATGAGGCCAGCCTGTCACAGTCCCCTGGCTGCAGGAAGAAAAGCAGCTTGGGACCAGAAGCAAATTAGCCAAAGGCAGAAATTTGCACAAACCAGGAGAGTCCGGGAAAAACTTAAGCAACCAACCACTGCAAGGTCTGGAGTTGATTAGCTGGGAACCCAAACCACCGTAACTCTGTCCTGGGGTGAATCCAGGAAAGAAGAATTATACATAAAAGCCTTTGTCCTTACAATCAGCTTCATCAAATCTGGGAGCAAAAAACTGGATGCACACATGCTGACATGCTATCAACATTGTCTTCATCATGCACGCTATGCTGCTGAGGCTCCAGCATGTACAGCCCATAAATGCTGACACACTCCATCACATGCTCATGTAGCTAGTGAGAGACCATACCTCCCTCACTATTATGCAGTCATTGACTGGCTCTTGTGGGGAGCAGTCTGATTTTCTCTAGTGCATTTTCCCATCAGACAATCAAGTTTTTTAGGAATGTGGGAGTAGGGGGTAGGAATGGTGTCAAATCTTTTTTTTTTTTTTTTTTTAACAATTTCCCCTTTAAACGTTTAAAGGAAACCAAGGTTTCCCCTGGGTTTGGTTCCTCGGTACATCGTGGGGTGGGGTGGTGGGAGTAAAGAGCAGTAGCATAGGGAAGGCTTTCAGCATGGACTGGGTCTTGTCGCTGGTGTGTGTGTGTACTAGAGGTGTGCACCAGGGGCCCATGTCGTTTTCATTTTCATTATTTAAATCTGTCGTTTTCATAAATATGAAATTGTTGTTTTCATTTTTGCTTTTGTTTTCCATTGGTTTCAATAGAACACACATTTTCAGCTGTAACCTTTTTGTTTTTCATTATATTTGGCTGACACTTGGCGGGACTATACCTCCAATGGAAGGCATTATGTGTACCAAATTCCAAAGAGATTGGATAAAGAAATCCAATTTTATAAGTGGCTGAATTATATTATTTTGCAAAAACCTTCATATACATTCTTAGCTGTAACTTCTTTGCCTCACATTTAATGTAGATGTAACGTGGCATGTTTATACCCCTTCTCATATTTACTATCTCTGCCAACATTCAGAATGATTGGATAAAGGGTCCTGGTGGTATAAGCAATTAACTTATAAATGTATATCTGACTACCATCTTTGTAGTCTAACCAGTGTACATGAAATTTGGCAGGGCTATATCTCACACTTTCACAATCATCTTTGCTAAATATCAGAAAGATGTGAGAAAGGGTTCCAATTTTATATGTCTGCACAGCATATGCAGAGGCATATCCATACAAAAAAAAGGTATTAAAGAGCAGAAATACTAACACTATAATAAAGAATAACAGCTCCAACGGAGGTAAGGGGAGATAACAGCTGAAATTTATAACATCAGGTAAAACTTATACAGAAAGACCTAACGCCAATAATCAGGGGAAAACATACAAAAAGACCTTATGCCAATAATCAAGGCACAGCCCAGTAACAGAAGTCTCTACATTACAATGTAAAAAAGCCCAATCTAGCGAGTCAGAGTCCAAAGAAGGACCAAGCCACAGTCAAAATAGACAGAATATATATATATAGGGAAAGTCCAACGTTTCGCTGCCAAAAAGGCAGCTTCTTCAAAGGTTCTCCAATGAATCTTATAATGATGCTTCTATTTCTGTTGTCTTGATCAGCTGTCCTCAGGCACGGCCCATTTCATAATGTCAGCTGGACGCTGTAACCTGATTCTCAGAGCAGCGGGGGTATATCCTCCCTGCTCTGCATACATACAACAAGGAACCATTAACAGTAAGTCAGCGTGATGCAATGTCCAAATCATACCAGGTAATCATTAACTAGAAACACTCACTTTATGCTAACATAACCATTAGTCACATGTACGGACTATAACACTGACCCAGTCTTTAAGAATCAATTAAAGCTGTAACACATCCTTAAGGTGGTGGGAGCATTAAGGAGACACCCTGTTAAAGCTTAAACCAGAATTCCAAACGGGTTTGTCTCTGAATTGGAGAGGGATAAGATTTTTTCTTTCCCCCCCCCTTCTCTCTCCCATTTGGGATTCTGGGTGAGTGTTATAGTTCAGCTGATCAAGACAACAGAAATAGAAGCATCATTATAAGATTCATTGGAGAACCTTTGAAGAAGCTGCCTTTTTAGCGAAACGTTGGACTTTCCCTATATATATATATATATATATATATATATATATATATATATTCTGTCTATTTTGACTGTGGCTTGGTCCTTCTTTGGACTCTGACTCGCTAGATTGGGCTTTTTTACATTGTAATGTAGAGACTTTTGTTACTGGGCTGTGCCTTGATTATTGGCATACGGTCTTTTTGTATGTTTTCCCCTGATTATTGGCATTAGGTCTTTCTGTATAAGTTTTACCTGATGTTATAAATTTCAGCTGTTATCTCCCCTTACCTCCGTTGGAGCTGTTATTCTTTATTATTATACAGCATATGCAGAGGAGCATATGCCAGGGATTCTCTTATGTGTCGTTGTGGTAGAAGATTGGTTTGTGATGTCAAATGGCCACCAGGAATGTCAACCAAATATCCTCATTCTGTCTTATGACCATCCCAACATCTCTCCCTCACTTGTTACTGGGAAGTCAGAAGCATCTATTTAGGAAAGAACCAATAGAGATTTTCTCATGTCCTCTGTCACAGTGCTGCAGGATGTAATTGTGAGGATAACTGGCCAGCCTGAATGTGTAAACTATAGGGTGTTTTTACACACACGTCTCCTGGATGTTTGCTGTTACATCTGTGTGTCTAAATCACTCACTCAGATCTTAAACATCCAAATCTTTGAACTTCTGCGTAGAACTTCTCCCAGAACTTTTGTGTGTAAAAAATTCTCCTAGTAAACTGCTTTGCTCCAGGCAGCTGTGGTCACTTGGTTTCCATGGCAGGCTGTTACATCTACAGCTGTGGCTACTTTAGGCTGCCTCAGGGCAGTGTTTGTGTGAAGAATGCATCCAGGAACTGCCTCAAGGCAGTGTGTGTGAGAAAAATGAATCCAGAACTTACTTGTGGACTTGTAAACTCAAAAGACTGAAAAATCCGGAGCTTTAACATGTGTGTAAAAATGCCCCATGTCTCTTGATAGATGGGATGCTATCCCCAAAGTCCCAGTTATGTCCCTTCTATGCCCACCTCAAAGTCACTACCGATTGGTCCTATAAAGTTGGAAGCATGCAGTAATTGGCCAGTGAATGTGTCTGTAAGTCTTTTGGGTTGCTCCATATCAAACATCCCTCCTACAGCCCCCCTCCCCCTGCCATGCCAGGTGCCTGCCTCTGACTGGCACTGCATGTGCTGCTATTTATCTGAATAATGGACTTCAAGGGGACAACTTCAATTGCTTATAAAATTGGGTCCCTTTATCAAATTGTCCTGTAGTTTGGCAGAGATGACAGGGAAGGTATGAGATAAAAGTCCTGCAAAATGTCCTGTAAACAGGATGGAATATAAAAATGTTACAGCTGGAAATGTATTTTCAAGTTAATGTCTTATACCATCAGAACCCTTTATCTAATCCTTCTGAAAATTGGCAGGATTGTTAAGCTTATGGAGTGACATAATATGCACAGGTTTCATGCAAATTATTATTATTATTAAGCACTTGTATAGTGCCAGATTTGTACCTGGCGCTTTACAGAACAATGCGCCATGAATGTGTATTGAGCTTTTTTTAAAATCACAACATTCAATTGCTTCTAAAATCAGTGTCCTTTATCTAATCATTTTGAAATTGGTACACATAGTACCCTCCATTGGGGGTACAATCCCCCCATGTTTCATCAGAATTTAATAAGAAACAAAAAAGTTATAGATGGAAACATGTCTTTCAGTTGTTCCCTTTATTTTAAAAACAAAATGTCATTTTCATTTCTATTTTCATTATTATTATTTGTCGTTTTCGTTATTGCAATAATGATGATGAAAATTACAGTTTTTGTTATCATTATTGTAATAACGAAAATGGCATGCATACCCCTAAATATGTGCATAGGAGGAGATCTTAGAAGATTGAGAAGGAAACTGGGATTTGGAAAAATCAAAGCCAAGGCTCCCAGACCCTCTGGTCATTCTCAGGGCTGGAACAGGCTGCTTTGGGGTATGGAGGGTGGAGGTGATGAGCTCTGCCCGCAATCTCACTCAGGGCTGAGGATGAGAGTAAGAGTCACAGTGATTGGGAGCTGCCTCCTCCTCACCCACAAGAGTGATGCTGCTGATGCAGAGGGCCAGGAGGAGCCCAGCACCCTCTTAACAGCTCCATCAATGAAAAGGGAGACCAAGTCCAGGCACCACAGTGGTTGAAAGCCCCAAGTTTATTTCCTCCGCTGCAGGGCACTCACCCGGTGTCACATCCCAAGTGCCAGGACAGGCTGAAGGCATCTGCAGGAAAGTGCATGATGGCTGCCTCATTCCGGACCTCAGACAGCTTGGCAATGTGCCATGAATGGGGCAGGATGACAGGCACATTCCTCCTGCCAGAGAAGATGGTTAGAATGGAGAGGATGTGAGCACGAGGAAGCAACACTGAGCTCACGTCCTGGAGAATTTCCTGCTCGTGGCCTAAAGGAGCATCCTGATCCCTCCCCAGAGGGCCCCCTACTCTGCAGCATGCAGCCCCAGAGAATGGCAGGTCATGAGATGCTCCCACTGCCAGGGCCAAGGTAGGCAGCTCTAGCATAGAGGAGACTAAGGAGGGGTGCCTGTGCCAAGGGGCCCCTCTGGCACTGAAACTCCTCTACAGCATCAGCCCTGGGCAGGGCCTCTCTCCACTCACAATTCCCTGTACGTTTGCAAGAATCACCCCGACACCCTTCTTGAGGACTCCCCCGATCCCCAGAGAATAGCTTCCTGTCAGGGTGAGCCCTCCCTCCTAGAGGAACCATCATTGAGGGGAGAAGCACTACCCTGCCACCCCCCTAACCCAAAAGGAAGGGTCACTCCTACAGGCTCTCAGTACTGGCCCTTGAAGGGCCACATTGTCATTGCTGCCAACTCTCCTGAGCTTATGGGATTTGCTGCCTTTCCTGAGGACTTGGATCTGGGGATCACACAGCTTCAACTTTTGATAAGTTACAAAATAAAGCTTGAATCCGTGATCCCTAGTGGCTTAGAAACTTGGAGCCCCACCTCCTCCCCCATGATAGCACTGTATAAGATCCCAGGATTAGTAAGACCAGAGAGAGTGGGGCTGCTGTGTGGTCCCAAATACGACAGGCAGGAGACAAAGCCTGAAGAGGATCTCTTTGTTGGGATAGAAACGGTTGGAGAGAACACACATGTTTTCCAGATTCTAAGAGCTTTCCCTCAGCACCTCACCTGCATTCTCTCCAACAGGTGATGGATAAAAACAGACGCGTGAACAGTGCAGTGGCTCCCCAGCCTGGGGTGGGAAATCTCAGCCTACATGGCCTGGGGGGCACTGAACAAATGTGCCTGTAGCCGGAGAGCTGTCCTGCTGACCACATGGCCTGGGAGTTAAACAAACATGCAGATGGATGGCCCCCCTGCACCCTGCTCCCAGCACCCCGATCCCCCCATGATGGATAGCCATGGTGCTCAGCCCACCCCTGTACCGAGGTGGGAATGGTGGGGCTGAACAAACGTGCTAGCCTGTGTTGGCCAGCATAGGTGGCCCTTAGCCCAGGCTGTGTCCTCAGAGATTTTTCAAGGATGCAGCCTGGGCTAGCCACCTACCTGCTCTGGGGGAGTCCCAGGCTAACATCTGGCGGCACCTAAACAGATGTGTTGGTGGGTCCCAGGCCACTGTCACGTCTATTTTTACCCACTTACCACTAAAAAAATCCTCTTAACTGCTTCTCTTTTGTCTTACCCATCACCTGATGAAGAGTCCGTGTGGCTCAAAAGCTTGCATATTCTCACCAACAAAAGTTGGTCCAATAAAAAGATATCCTCTGAGCTACTTTGTTTCCATCTATTAATTTTCGAACCAAAACAACCACATCCTCTCTTTAGACTGCTTCTTCTCTGTCTCTCAGGATCAATAAGTCAATCTCCTGATTTCTGGAGGCAGGGATCAGCAGTGTGGCACAGGAACAAGTCTTCCTCCAGCCCATCCTGAAACAGCAACTGCTTCCCCAGGCCATCTCAGAAATAGTCACACCAGTAGGAAGCGGGGTCTGGGTCTTAAACAGAGACCTGCCACAGGAAACCTCCTGGGTCAGGCTGTACTGGATGAGGAGACAGTGCAGTGATGGAGGAGAGAGGTTACATGGTCATAACAGTGGGCATACAAGTCAGGCGAGTCTTGCAGCTGAATTTTGAACAGACTGAAGTGGAGATAGATGGTTCAGTGGGAGACGTGCAAGAAGCAGGTTACAATAGTCTAAGCGGGAGGTGATGAGAGCATGGAAAGGAATTTTGGTTGTGCGTTCAGAAAGGAAGGGATGAATTTTAGTAATATTATAAAAGAAGAAGTGACAAATTTTAGCAGTGTTTTGGATGCGAGCAGAGAAAGAGAGAGCAGAGTCAAAGATGACCCCAAGATTATGGACTGAAGGGACACAAAGGATGACAGTGTTTTCTACAGAGATATGGAATGAGGGGAGGGGAGAAGTGGGTTTAGGAGGAAAGATAAGAACTTCCATCTTGGCCATATTAAGTTTAAGGAGGTGGTGGCGAGACATCCAGGTAGCAATGTTAGACAGGGAAGCTGAGATTTAGGACTGCTAATTAACTGGAACTCTTAATTAACATGCAAACAGCACCCCCAATGCAGCTCAGACAGACGCATCTTCTCTCTCCCAGAGACCTGGGCAGACCCAGCACAGAGTGGAGGTGGAGCTGCCCCAGGGAATCTGCAAGCAGGAAAATCCCAGAGGGGCAGAGCGTGGGTGCTGGAGAGGGGAGGGATATGGCTGGCCATCAGCAAGATGAACAGAGGGCTTGACTTGACTAGGGCCTCCTGGTTCAGGGAAGGAGGTGAGACAAAGTTACATGTGGCTGGTGGTTCCCAAACGTCTTACCGGGGGAGGGTGGGGGAGAGGCAGGGCAACAAAGCCTTTCCACAGCAATTCTGACCCGTTAGAAAATCCTCACTTCCCACAATAGGAGTGACAGAGCAGCTCCTAGCTGGTAAGGGGTAGGCAGACACTCAAGAGCCTACCTCTTTCCTTCACCCCACCCCCCAAAATCTGATTGAAGAACAGGAGGAACCTGCACCTGACTCCCAGTCTCCTGTTGGCAGTAGCCACCAAAGACCCAACCTGACTCCAGAAGGCTGGGAGCGGCAGCTGCAAACCCCTGCACAGCAACACTGCACATGCGGTTCTCTATCCATCCTGATACAAGACCCAGGCAAGCTCCTCCAGCCAGGGCTAAACAGGATAGAAATTGGAGTCCCGAGGAGTCAGTGAGGAGCCAAAGCCCTATTAACACCAGAGCCAGAAACCAAGCCAAGAGGCACCTTTCTCTTTCAGCACAGCTCCAGGCAGGTGTGGCTAGCCTTCCAGGGCTTTTGGGGCGCTGACCCCCCAAGTGCCCCGCCAGGCGCCACGCCACCAGTCATGGTAAAAAAAAATTAAAAACCTCGCCGCCGCTTCCCAGCACCACCCGCAGCAGCCTCTGCCTTGCCTTTGCTTCAGAGCGGAGGCTGCTGCAGCACTGTGGTCAGTTTCAGTGAAACTGACATGAAACTGATCACAGCGCTGCAGTAGCCTCCGCTCTGTAGCAAAGACAAGGCAGAGGTTGCTGCGGCACTGTTTGTTGACTTCTGAGATCCACTCCAGAGGAGTGGGTCCCAGAAGGCTCAAAAATCAGCCGCCCAAAGCGTTTTCGTGATTTGGGTGGCTGAACTCCTCCGTCCACAGCACGCCTGGGACGTGCTGTGGAGGGAGGGGCTAGCCTTTCCATTGCGCTCAATGGGCGCAATGGAAGATCTTGCCAGGGCGGTCGCGCTGACAGCCCTGGCGAGATAGCTTGACTAGGGGGACTGAGGAAGGGAAGAAGCGCGTTTGCGCCCTTCCTCCCTGCCTCAGTTCCAGTCTGCGTGCTTCCTAGTTCCCGCTCCCGCTGCCTCCCAAAGGTGCAGTAAGAGCAGAAGCCTGCAGCAGGTAAGCACAGACTGATTCCTTCCCCCCCCTCCCATCCACCCCCCTAAGCTGAGCCTGTTGGGGGTGGGGAACAGCCTAGGGTGTGGGTGGGGGGAGAACAGCCTAGGGGTGGGTGCAGGGGGGGGAACACTGTCCCCCCCAACCCTAGGCTGTTCCCCCCCACCCACACCATAGGCTGTTCCCCACCCTGCACCCACCCCTAGGCTCTTCCACACCCACCCCGCACCCACACCCACCCTGAATCCCACCCCTAGGCTGTTCTCCCCCAC
>QEPC01015356.1:296402-313986 GCA_003113815.1 Sphenodon punctatus | reverse complement strand
CCATGGTCCACGGTATCAAAAGCGGCTGAGAGATCTAGCAGGATCACAAAGGTCAAACATCCTGCGTCCATCTCCTGGCGGAGATCATCCACCAAGGTCACCAACGCCGTCTCAGTACCATAGCCGGGGCGGAACCCAGATTGAAAAGGGAAGATTAGAGACGGGTCAGTAGCTGGTGAGTGCGTCAACATCTAAAGATGGCTTCTTCAGCAGGGGGCGCACCACAGCATCCTTGAGACTGGGTGACAATCTCCCCTGCCGAAGGGATGCATTCACTACCCTCGCCAGCACCGTCCCCAAGGTCTCCCTGGAGGCTTTCACCAACCAGGACGGGCACGGATCTAGTTCACAACTAGTGGCTCTGACAGACCCCAGGACATTCACCGCATCAGCCAGCGTCACTTCCTGAAACTCATCCCAGAAAGATCGACCAGACAGTGCCTCCATAACCTCATGCCCGTCACTTACTGCTTCCAATCCGGTGTCAAAGTTACTCTGGATCTGAGCGATCCTGTCTGCAAAGTAGGTGGCAAACTCCTCACAGCGGGGCTGGGACAAGTCCCCATCCAGGCAGAGGGAGGCCGGACTAACCAGCCCCTGCACCACTCGGAACAGCTCCGCTGGATGTGACTTCGCAGATGCTATGAAGGCAGCAAAGAACTCCTTCTTTGCTGTCATCACAGCCTCAACATAGGACCGCAAGTGGGTCCTATAGAGAAGTCGATCAGATTCAGAGCGAGTCCGATGCCAGCATCTCTCTAGTCTCCTACCTACCTGTTTCATACACCGCAGACCCTCAGTAAACCAAGGGGCCCTGCGGTGACGAGATGGAGGGAGAAGACGTCTCAGAGCCACCCTGTCGATGGCCTCCCCCAACAAGATGTTCCAATGCTGGACAAGCTCATCTACAGAGCGGCCATCCAGGTCTAAAGTTAACTCCCTCAAAGCCTCCTGGAACCCCTGCGGTTCCATCAGCCTCTGAGGGTGGACCAACCTAACTGGTCCATTCCCCTTCTGGAGGAGGTGCTCTGCGGTGGGGTGAACAATGGGGTGTTCAATTTCCTGTTTGGCATTTGAGAATTTTAGCATGCTCGTGGAGTGGTTGATCCGGCGGCGTACCGATGGCGGAGACATCACCAAATATTTGGATGATTTCCTCTTCATTGGTCATGCAGGGACTGATGAGTGCCGGAGGCTAATGGACTCCTTTCAAGAGTTGGCAGACAACTTGGGCATCCCCTTGGTACCAGAAAAGTTTGTGGGCCCGGCCACCTCTCTACAGTATTTGGGGATCGAGCTCAATACAATAAAAGGGGTTTCCAGGCTGCCAGACGACAAACTGGCAGATTTGCGATCAAGAATCGCTGTCTGTAAGTTGGCCCACAAGGTTACAGTGAGGCAGCTCCAATCCTTGATTGGAAGCTTGAACTTCACTTGTAGGGTGGTCGCCCCAGGCAGAGCCTTTTTGTCACGACTATATGCCAAGCTACCCGGTTCCCCCCAGCCACATTACCACGTGTGGGTCACCCAGGATATGAAAGATGATCTTGACATCTGGTCTTCATTCCTGGCAGACTTCAATGGGGTGAGCTTGTGGCGGGATGAACTCCTAGTGGAAGCTGAATTGCAGGTCCACTCGGATGCTGCCGGAGGGATGGGCTTTGGCTTGATATTCAGGGATCAGTGGTGTGGGGCACCTTGGCCAGTAGAGTGGGTTGAACAGGGCGTGACTAAGGACCTCACATTTTTAGAACTTTTCCTAATAGTATTGGCCATCCACCTGTGGACCGGTTGTTTCACCAATCACACGGTAACCTTTTGGTGTGACAACCAGGCCGTGGTTCATATAGTCAATGCTCAATCGTCACGTTCGCACAGGGTCATGGGGCTAATTAGGGCATTTGTGCTAGTGTGCCTATGTAACAACATCGTATTCAGAGCTCGGCACATGCCGGGGGTGGACAATGGGGTGGCTGATGCCATATCTCGCTTACAGATGGAGCGGTTTCGCTCACTTGCACCTGGAGCCAGGTGGGACCCAGAGCCCTTAGACCTCTATAACCCTGTCCAGGGATCCTTGGCACTGCGCACCAGATCCGCGTACCAAAGGGCCTTCAAAGAATTTCAGGGTTTTCGTGTATCCCAGGGCTGGCATACGGGTTTTCCTATCCCAGAACCACAGGTCCTCAAATTCATGCTTGCCATTAGACAGCAAGGGTCTGCTGAGGCACTATCAGTGTCAAGCTGGTGGCTGTGGCCTTCATGAACCGGTTAGCAGGTCACACCCCCACCCCGATTGGGGATTTTTTGCCAGGCACGTTAGAATCGTGGGCCAGGGAGCAGGGCACCCCACAAGACACCAGGCTGCCCATTACACCACAGTTGCTAGCGAGCATGTGCAGAATACTGCCCTGGATCTGCTCCTCTGAACGAGAAGTCAAGCTGTTTACTGCCACCTTCACAGTTGCCTTTTTTGGTGCTTTTAGGGTGAGTGAGTTGGTGGCTGATTCAGCTAGGGATAGGGCCACTTGCTATCGAGGATGTACATATTAGAGAGCATGAGGTGTCCCTGCACTTGCACCATTCAAAAACCGACCAACGAGGTAGGGGAGTCACCGTGTGCCTGTCCCAGGCAGGGAACGGACAACTCTGCCCAGTTCATGCCCTGTTACAGTACTTGGCCGTGCGGCCTTCGGTTCCCGGCGTGCTGTTCTGTCACAGGGATGGCAGCCCCTTGACCAGATATCAGCTTATGGCAGTCATGCGGGCTTCCATCTCTGCCCTTAATCTCCCAGCTGGGCTATTCAGAACTCACTCCTTTCGTATAGGGGCGGCCAGTTTTGCCGCATCATCAGGTCTTAGGGAGCAGGATGTTCAGGTGATAGGCAGGTGGTGTAGCAAGGCCCCCCCTGGCCAGGTAGCATGAATAATGATTTCTGTTTCCTCAGGTCCTAGATGTCAGCTGAAATATACAGTATGGATCGTGGGTCAGAGTCTGGTTCAATGGGCCGGCAAGGCAGTGAAAAAATCGCATTGGGGGACACAGCTGGGCTTATCGGCCTACGCCCAAATCAGGTGGATGGGCCGAGGAAGCATGCGCTGGCGTCAGTTGATTCCTACCCTGAACAAAGAAAAGGGGCCCGGGCCTGACATATTAGTGATCCATTTGGGTGAGAACGACTTAATTGAAACGAAAAGGATCAAAATGTTGAAGGACATCAGAAACGACATTTGGTCAATTAAGTACATATTCCCTGGGGTAATTATCCTGTGGAATGACTGGGTGGAAAGAATATCCTGGGGTTCAGAGGTGCCACCACACAAGATCGATAAAACTAGGAAAACGGTCAATAGGGAGATAGGAAAATGACTGAAGGTTGTGGGAGGGGTATCGGTTCCCCATCAAGACATCACCCACAGGAGGCCAGACTTGTACAGGCCGGACGGCGTCCATTTGTCCCCTACAGGGAATGAATGGTACTTGGCAGCAGTAAAAGAGGAGTTGAGGGAAGTGCTAGAGACCATGGTGTAGGTGGAGGGTCGGGACTGTCCAGGAGTACCTGGCAGCCCCTAAGTGGCAGGTACCCAGCACCTGAGTTAAGTAGGTTCTGAACTTCGATTGGGCATCTCCATAAGAGATGAGGGGAGCTCAACTGCAATGGCAGGGTATGGCAAGCGGTGGAGTTAACCCCTTGGGAGAGGTGACCGCGAGGGCCGTAGGGACATGTACTGACCCCGGCTTGAGGGTACTCTTCTCCTTCCCCGGCCCATGGGGCCATGGTCCCCTTCTCACAAATTCCATAGTGAGAAGGGGAGACGTTTAAAAGTTAAGAGGGATTGAATGTCTGTTTGTCTTCTCCCCTGTCTCTCCCACTGTCCCCTCTCCCTGTCTCCCCCTCCTTGTCTTTTAGATTGTAAGCCACAGGCAGGGACCGCATCTATTGTATGTTTCTGTACAGCACCAAGCACATGACTGGCGCTTTATAAATGTTTATAATAATAATTATAATAATAATACCTGATGGTATATTGGGCCAATCCCAGAGTTATAGTGATGAGTTCGTTATGGGTGCTGGACCCAATTAACTTGAGAGAATTGCCCCCACCATTACAATTCGGACATGGGATTTGATTTGAATAAAGAGTGCGACATTTTTAAATCCAACTTATGTGTGTCATGTTTTCTTGAGGGGTGCGTCGACAAGCTAACGTTGTTGTAATAATTTATTACAATTTTTTAGAATTTAATTTCCCTATTTCACAAGAAGAGCTAGCTAGCTTGTGGTTTTTTTTTTCAATTAGCATAAATATCTAATCTTGTGGAGTTTTAAATCTTATTCTAATAAATAAATACTTTTAAAATGTTTGAGAATATTTGACTGGACAGTTGATTCAATTTTTGTTGACTGGTCAAATGCCCAACCCTAACCATAAGCATGCACAGAGGATGGCTCCAGAGGAAGTGCCTACAAGGACCACTCTGCCCAGACCTCCTTGCCAGTCAGTAGTTGATACCCAGATGCAAGAGAGGGTTCCATTCTTAAGCATGACTCCCAAAAGCAACTCTGGGTATCCTCATTCCCCACCCTTAGTGCCCAGCTCTGCCCCAGGAAGCTCCCAATAGCGCACACACACCAGACTATCCATTCCATGAGCAGCGCCCAGCACCCATTGCACTGAAAACACACGGTAATGCAAACACAAGGGGAAAGAAGGTGTGACCAGGATTCGAGGTTCCCCTCTCCCTGGCAGTTCCCCAAAGCACCACTGAATTTATCCCAGTCACCCTTACTTTACTGGCTTCTCTTTTCACACTTCACCTGCATTACACCCAGTGCCTCCTGTGCCATAAACCTTTCACACATTCAATATTAAGATGGGGTAAGTGCTTTCTGCTCAGCTAACATCTTATATAAATTTGCCCAGCCTCTCCTCTTGTACTGGTGCTCCGGGATCTTTCCTCAGGTAACAGTGAGGGGATGTTGCCAAAGGGTGCAGACCCCTCCCTGACATGCATCTTTTGGGCTCTACTGTGTGCTGGCAGGAGGAGTGTGCTGGCAGCTAGAAGCACCTCTCCCTGTTTTTCAGTGTTAAACTGGTGTAAATCGGCTGCCTCCTTGGCTGTTTGTCTTGAGACTAAACCAGGGTGAAAGTATAGGCCTCTGGAGCTGGCACGGAGGATCCCAACACTGCAACTGAGTTCTGCATTGGGTTCCCTCCTTTGTAAGTAGCTCCCCCACTCTGATGAGTAGGCCTCCATGGGCTCCCGCCACCACAGACTGGCCATGCAAACAATTAATGTGGGCAGCCATTTCCCCTCCCCCCCACCTGGCAATACTTCCCACCCCAAGTCCCACCCAACTGCTCCTCTGCCATGACACACAGCCGCAAACGCCATAGAAACATGAAGCTGCAGAAGTCAGTAACTCTTTCCTGCCCAGGTGCTGGTGCAGCAGCTTGAGCTGCTGGCAGTCCTGGGCTACAACAGAGGCTCATACTGGGTGGGACATGCAGGAAGCTGCTGTCTGAGAAGTTGTCTCCATGGCGCTGGCTCCTCTCTCGTGCATCACGAGGAGGGCTTGTTGTGCTCTGAGCCACCACGGTATGGTAGTCTGTGTTTGCCTTTAATAGCTCCACAGAGTGCTCCTGGCAGGGTTGTGCGCAGGATCAGGAAGGCAGCCAACCAGGGACCACCAAGACGGGCTTAACCCCTTTTTACTTTTCTCAAGGTGGAGCCTTGAGATACAGGCAACAGAGGATTAACCCCTTACAGGCTGGCACACTGAGGAAAGTGGTTCTCAGTGGTTGCTGTGAGCGGGGTAATTGAGTTGCGGCTAGTGCTTTGAGGGACTGCCAGAGGGAGGGGAACCCCAAATCCTGGTCACACCTTCCTAACAGCATTTTCCATGTAGGCGCCCCAGGGAAGCTCTTAATTGCTCTTTGATCCAGGTCATTTTCCACACTTGTGTTTGGTGCGTTATTGGAGTGATATAGGTCAAGGGCTGCTGTGCCATAAAATCCCTAATCCTAACCTAACCCACTGCCTGCCTGTTAGGGACAGTGGATTGTTGATAAGAAAAAAAAAGATAAAATTTAAAAATGCATAATAGACACCTATTATCCAACCTGGCACCCCCCATGGAAAATTTTGATGTGGAAGGGAACTGGGAACAATTAAAATGAGCGAAGACAAACTCTCACAACAAAGAATACACCCAAGAGAAGGATCTCATGTGAATGCACCTGCTCTGTCACCATAGGAACAATAAAAATTGTTTGACAAATTTATTTGACAATAAAAATTGGTTATTCCCCCTCACATTACTAATAGCTGAGCACAGCAGTTTGTATAGGTCCCATTAGTGGGTACTCATTAGCGGCAATCCTGACACATTACCTACATTAGCATTTGCCTGAGGATCTTTTCAAACATGATGGTGGCCTGCATTGCCATGATTTGGCATGGGGGCCACCATCACATTAATTTTCCCACACTATGTTAACACGGGATAAATTCTGATCATGGGGGACTGTACTAGCCTCCACCACGGCCAGGACCTGACTGCTTGACTGGGAGTAAAGCGGGTTTTTATGTTTGAAAGCCCACTTTACTGGTCCAGAGTCCCTGCCAGTTCTGTGCACCATGACCCCACCACCCAAGCCTAACCTGGTACCATAAATACTTCCTGCATTATCCTCCAGAGTTTCATTTTGTTTCCCAAGAAAGTAGGCGGCTCCAGCTGTTCAAGTTGCAAAGAAAGTCTCAGGAGTGTGACACAAGCAACATAGCCACAAAGATCTGCCTGAGTCTACAGAGAGCCTGAAGCCACAGCTGAGGTGTGAACTAAGCACCCCATACACTTGGCGGGATGCTAACTCACATTAGTGCAGGTAACAAACCTAACACCCAGAGGGGAGGAGAGACAGAGTCACTGTACAAGTGACGCTGAATGCCACAAGGCCAAGCTAATTTGGGTACTGCCACTTCATTCTGGGGTTATGCTTAACTTTCAGAAACCTGTCAAGTGCAGACATCCACAAACAGCAACTTCTAGTGATCATGCCCATAAACCCAGGCAACTTCATGGCATTCCTGCTAAAGGGGTGTCCCACTCCATTTAGGCATTCCTACTGCACTCATCTCACACACACACAAAAAACACCTTAGAGTTGGGAGGGCGCTCGCCACATAAGTTCTTCCAGCATCCATAGAGACACACTGAGCTACACTGACACCAGTGGGAAAGGGCTCGCGAACCAACACTCAAGGGCCCAGAAGCACCAGAAGCCTCAATTACAACTCCCTCACGCACCAAGGAGAACCTCAGCCAAGGCCAGGCAGCCCTATCTCTGGAAGGTTCCAAGTAAAGGGGAAATCAATATTATTCAAAGTGAACTTTGGATCTGTCAAGTTTGACCTATTTGAACTAGGAGGGTGGATTCCAGACTCTACATTTGTAGATTCACACCACTTTCAACTTGGCTTGTTCATCCATTCAGTCACTGAGTGACTTCTGCAGCATTATTTGGTGGTTTGTTTTTTTTAATTTTTGAGTTTACATCAGGTTGGGCTGCCTGGGATACATTATGAATTATTTCTTTAAATTTATACCCCGTGCTTCCCCTATGGCTCAGGGCGACTCAGGATATAACACAAGAGAGTTCTGAACTAATGAAATACCAACTGAATCTCAAAGTCCTGGTTGACAAAATACCAAGAAATGCTGCAAAACACCATGGCCAACACTGGACTGATGATGACTGCTGCACTGTAACCAACACAAAACCAGAGACTCGGTTCTGGAGCTGAACGTCCAGATTTAATTTATGCATGGCAACAGCAGGTTTGTTTTGCTGACCGAGCCCCAACAGTCACACCAACCTCCTCCTTCCCAGGCAGTCTCACACTACAGGAGTGGGGGTGGGAAAATCATCGCTTGCACTCCAGAGGCTACTTCCAGGCTCCAAAATCTCTGGTAGGGAGAAGCCAACTCCCTCCCTAGGTGACAACGTCATTCTTTCTTGCACTATTGCGCACCTCCCACAGGTCCTGCTTCCCTAAACTCCCCAGGAACATCAGAAGTCCCAGCCCCTCAAGCTCCGTCTCCACCACCACATGGTGAAGAAGCGCCATTTTGATGCCCCATCAATGCCATCTCAGTCCACCATGCCCTCTGGGACGGCCCCTTCCCTACACCAGTTGCCTGCAGCTGCACTTGTGCTCTAGGCACAATTGTGTGCCTACCCCTTTGCTGCCTTCAGAGTCCCCATGTCCCCGTCACAACAGCCTCTCCCTGCACATGGAGAAGGGCACAGACAGGGTCTCCAATGCCCTGCAAACACCATACGTGCTGCTCCTTTAATGAAGCATTAAAGGAGCATTCTTTTCCCACTTCCCCATCCCCCCAAACCCATTCCTAAAGGAACAGCCATACAACACGATCTTTCAAACACATTCACATCAGCAGGGCAGATAGCAACATGCCAGAGGCATAAAGGAAGCTTACTGGCTGGTGCCACGCACCAGAGCGACCTGCAGGAGGGCCAGCTGTTCGCTCCAAACCACAGGGGCCCACAGACCTGGCAGAATGGTAGATCCAAATTTCAGGTGGTTCCAAAATGCTTTGTCAGACTCTGACACACTCTCAGTCAAGGCCAAGTAGCCCCTGACAGGGATGGTCCTACTAGCCAGGCACCAGGGTGAGGCTGAGAGAGCAGCATTGAGAGAATCTGCAGAGCTGGGCTTGACTGCCCTCCCCCCACTCCAGTCACATGAATCTCAGAGTAAATGAACTGAGGGAGCTCTCCCTCCCACAGGCCTGATCAACACAAGAACCCTTTGTGCAGCTGAAATACCAACCGGATGGTCTGGAGTCCACAGAGCCCTCTTTCTCTACTGTCCTCCTGTGCCATCAGATTCAGCACATTCACTTGGTGCCTGACAGAATCAATGGCAAGAGGAACAAGTAACTATCCTCCTCAACTCCACCTTGTCGGCCAGCCAGCACCAAGGGTAGAGTGAGGTGGATCTATTATCCTGTTGCACAGATGGGGAGCTGAGGCACGTAGAGACTGGCTCAATCTCATACTGAGGAGCTGCAGAGGAACTGGAAATTGCACCAAAGTCTTCAGAGCCCAGGCTGACATCCTAGTCTTCCTTTCAGACCAGCTCCCAACCCTGCTCTAGGACATCCACTCTGGGCTATGGAGTGGAGTGCCACATGGCAACTGTCCCCACCTTCATCATGCCATCATACCTGTGCCATTGGAGTTTTCTATAGCAGCCTGGCTGGGATCCCCGAGCCAGCTGGGGGGGAATAGCAAGCCACAAGGTATTAAACTGGGCCTGCTGGAAACACACAAATTAGTACTTTGTTCTCACCATCCCTCCTCTGCTGCAGAGCAGGGAGGTGACTCAGTACCCACCAAACTGGCCAACCCCACAGTGCCATTCTCACCACAGCAGAGGGCAATCATCATCATCATCATCATCATCATCATCATCATCAATCATTCATTCATTTATTAAGGCCAAAGACGATATTACATAAAAGACAAAACGTAAAAAAATATAAGGCAAATTGCCAGCAGTAACAGCATAACCCAACTAACAAGGACCCCTTAGCCGGGCACAGGATACAATTACATAAATATCCGGTCAACTAGGCATTTGGGCCAGGCCTAAATACAGTCGTCTCAATGACACCATAATCTTAAGTATGGATACAACCAGGGAATTGACAACCCCTCGGGTACAACCCCGCACAGTGAAGAAAGAAAGGGCCCGCTAGAGTATCTACCCGGCCCTAAATAAATTTGTCCCAATAAGGGCACCCCAGCCATGGGGTCAGTTTAGTTCTAATCCATGTCCGGGCAGATACTCTAGGAAAGGGCACCATGCTTAAATTTGGGCAAGGGCTTGATGGCAAGGTTTAAAGTTCAAGAAACACTGCCTACAGTGGACTGCCTTAACCAAGAAGGCCGCCAGGTTTAGGTTATCTTGGGGGTCAGCGGAGCTGAGAAGGAAGTGCAGCAGGGCCATATCCGATCTCCCCGGGAGCAGACTCAGACGGGTTTCGAGGAATTCTTCCCTCAAATCGTCATACAAGTGACAATGGATGATGATGTGACTAACCGTTTCGGCTGTGGTACTATCGAAAGGGCACAGCCGCTCAGGAAAGGGAACTCCCTGGATTCGGCCCTCCAGCACCTTTGAAGGGAAAGAATTCACCCTGGAATGAAATATGAGGTGCTTCGCTCTGGCAGAAACCGAGGCGGTAAGATATGCCACCATCTGGCCCAAGTCAGGGGCCCATCCGGAATAATCCCTCATATGCGGTGAGGACGAAACCTTGGTTATTTCCCCCTGATGACCAATATTGGCCATCCTGGTTAATACCTCCTTCATTATTGTGTCAGGGGTCTTGTGGGCAAGATAATCCTTAGAGAGGCCAATTGATTTCAGGCAGTCCTCCACTGATCGCATCCAAGGGCTAACAAAGGTATCTTGCTCTATCATCTTCAATAAATCCGAACACTGGTTGGTGGCAAGCTTCACCCAGAATTTCACTGTCATCTCCATAGCCACCTGGATCCACTCCCTCTGTCCCAGCTCCAGCCTAGCTGCTGCGCAAGGGGTACCCCGTGGCTGGCCAACAAGGCCTATGGGGAACCTTGCCTGAAGGGCATTAATGGTCTGAGGAGCAGAAAGAACCCAGAGTTCATCACCATACATGATTTGTGCCCAGAACTTGGTATTAAACACTTTCAGTGCTGACACAATGGCGCTCCTACCCTGCCTAGTAAAGAAGGCAAGTATCGCCCGCGAGGTGCCACGGGAAGTAGCAATGGTCCCAGCTAAATGCCCCTTCCAGCTACTGCTCCTATGAAAGAGGAGCCCATGGTACCTAAATGATGGAACCTGCTGGGTACTCTGGTCCCTTATAATCCACTGGTGGATCGTCTTCTTTTTAGAGAAGACTATAATCTTTGATTTGTCAAAGTTTATAGTGAGATGATTCCTCTGGCAGAAGTTGTCAAAAGCATGAATTTGCCGAACAAGACCCATCCTGGTTTGTGCCATAAGGGCCACATCATCAGCATAACCAAGGCATCCAATTGCCCTAGTGGCCAACTTTGGGGGGAAAAAGGAACTATCTGTCATTTGGGTAAATACTTCATTTATATAAAAATTAAAAAGGGCCAGAGCCAGGACACATCCTTGCCTAACACCCTTAAAGTTCTCTATCGGAGCAGTAAGGTGACCTTGGCTATCTAGTTTGACCATAAGAGAGGAACCTTGGTGCAGTGAGTAGATTAAGCCAAGGAGCCGTCTATCTATGGATGCCGCCTCCAATTTCTTCCAGAGAACTGGCCTGCTGAGAGAGTCGAAGGCAGCCTTTAGGTCCAGGAAGGCGACATAAAATGCGCCATTCCTGGCTTGATATTTAGCAGCTAGATGCTGAAGTATAAAGCACTGCTCCATGGTGGAACGCCCTTCTTGGAACCCTGCCTGCTCTAAAGCTGGAATGTTAACTTGCTGCATCCAGCACAGGAGTCTTTCCAGCAGGAGTTTGGCATAGATTTTCCCCACCACTGAAAGTAGGCTGATGGACCTATAATTACCCGGTTCTGTACTAGGACCTTTCTTGTATATAGGGACGACCACGGCCCTGCTCCAATGGGCCGGGACTCTCCCGGAATTGTTGACAGCTGTATAGAGGGAGGCTAATAAAGGAAACCACCACTGTTTGTAAGTCTTGATAAATTCAATATTCACACAATCCAAGCCAGAGACTTTGTGTGGCTCAAATGTTCTTACTACTGCTTCCACTTCCTCCTCCGTCACCGGAGGCCATGGGGGTGAATCTTTCAGTTCCAGGAGATACTGATCCTGCCCATGACCTCCCCCCTCGTCCTGGTAGAGCCTGCAAAAGTGCTCCATCCACACTTGGGGGGAGATAAGAGTCTCGACCCTATGCGGGCCCTTCACAGTTATCCCATTAATACACTGCCAAAAGGACCTGGAATCCTTAGTATCCGCTGCCAGGATAAGGGCCTCCCACTGGGCCTTCAAATAATGCCTCTTTTTGGATCTAAGAATCCCTTTATATTCAGCTCTAAGCGCAAGAAAGGAAGGGGGAAGGATGGGGAACCCACCCTCCCTATATTCTATATACAAACCATTAAGCCTAGAGCACATCTGGTGACATTCACTGTCGAACCAGCTTTTGCCCTTCTTCTTATAAGGAGACCTTATCCCCTGGAGGGAGGACCCAATGAATTCCTGTATCGAGGAAATAAGTCTGGCATATGCGGCGACTTTATCCTCATCTGTTGGTAAATCCAAAATTGCAGCTCGGAGATGACACCAAAACGGATGGATTATCTGCGCATCTAGATCTTGAGCCAACCTGCTATCCCAATGAGAGGTTTTGTGCATGGCTAAATGAGTAGTCTCCACAGCTGGAAGACTAGGATCTCTTAAGGAGGGAACCCTAGAAGCCAGGGAGAGGGAAAGGGGAAGATGATCACTCACCAGGACTATGTCCACTGCAAAATCTTTAACGAAGGGGAGCAAGGCCGCCGAGACCAGAATATAATCCACAGTACTGGCCCCCAAGGGACCCAGATAAGTAAATTCACATTTGGGTCACTATACCCCGTCCCATTGAGGATGAAAAGATTGCAGCTAGCAACCAACCTGGTGAGCTGAATACCTGAGGCATTGATGTGCTCATCCTTTGACCTCCTCAAATTGGGGAGAGAGAAAGGACCCTCCGGCTCAACATCACATGAGGGATCATGGCTTCAATATTGGGACCCAACCTAGCATTAAAATCGCCAGTGACCACCAGATGCCCCAGAGGGCAATATGTGTGTACAGCCTCTGTGTGGCACCCTACTCCAACATATGTGAATCACAGTCTTTGTTTCTTGCCATAGAGGATATTTGTGTTCTTTCCAAAGCCCCAAGTTTGGCTATTGGAGCAGCTGGATGCAGCCATTTCCATGGAGTGGCACAGAGCTGCAGGTAGAATACCTTGTCACTGGTACTAGCCAAGGCCACTGAAGCAGCCGCTCATGGTTATGGCCCAACTTGGACCATGCACAGTGAATCACTTGCCATGGTCTTGCTACCATCTTGTCCAGACTCCTGTTTGACTGAGGAACCAGCTGCTTCTGGGATGAGCTAAGGACCACTCCCCAACAAACAGTGACCAAAGTATTCATCCACTAAGGCAATATTCTAGCTTGGGGGGAGGGATTTGCTTTCTGCCTTGTGGCATCAATGCTATCTCCCACTGTGCCACCCAGGAAACTGGGAAGGAGTGGCAAGGTGCTCCCATCCCCATGAGCCTGGCCCGGCACACAGGTAGATCCAGCGTCCAGGGAATATTTCCCTTCACAGCAAGCCCTGTCTAATGCCATGTGGCCCTTGCCCAGGCAGGGGGTAGTTCTTGGCAGCAACACCAGGATGTAAAGGAGGCTGAGGATCCTTCCCAGAGGGCTGAGCAGAGCTGTGTAAATAACACAACAGGGTACATATGTTGGGGGGGAAGATTCCACTCCAGGATGGGGCCTAATGCCTGTACGGGACTGTCTGCAGCCCACTCACTTGTCCAGAACCTAAGGGCAACTACAAAGAGCTGTATGTGCTGAGCCTCTCCTGCCACCTCCATCTGCTCCCCTTCCTCTCCCCATATCAAGGCAGATAGAAGGCTGCTCTCCCCCGTGCAAGCTACCACAGCCCCTAGCCTCTAAGAAGGGTGTCCATCTCTCTCCCTGCACGTGGAAGCCTGTGCTGGATTCCCGAGTCACAGTGACCGAGGAAGGTGAGATCACCTGCCCCAGGGTACTTCTTGCCTCACTAGTTGAATACAGGACTTGGGATAGGGGATGGGCAACTGTCCCAGACAAATGGGCCCTTCCTGCCCATAGCAAGCTGGATGACAGCCATTAATCCTGGGGAATCACCACCAGGGCAGCCTAGTCCATTCTCTAGATCAACTGCAATGTGGGCCCCAAAGCACTTGTGGCTGCATTTTATTTATTTCTTTAGCTACTTTTCTACTCCACACTGTCCTGTTCAAGCATCTCGGGCAGCTTATAAAACATACAATCAACAATAGTAATAAAACAAACACATAATATACAATTTAAAATTCATTAAAAACTAAAAATATACTAAAAGGGCAGAACTCACTCCCACCCCACCCATCTCCCTCTCCAAAGGCCCGACGGAACAGCCAGGTCTTACACTGTCTTCGGAAAGAGGGGAGGTCCGGAGCCAGGCGGGCCTCCATTGGGAAGGAATTCCACAGCCTGGGAGCAGCCACAGAGAACACCTTCCCCATCATCTCCACCCAGGAAACCTCAGGATAGGGGCAGGGACTGTAGGTAAGAAGTTGGGGGCAGAAGCAAAGTTCTAGGAATCCCCAGTGCAGAAGGACTGTGAGCTGAGACAGCAGAGCACTGGCAGAACTGGTTTATTTAATTATTTAAATGTATATCCTGCCCTCTCCCAAAGACATAATAAAAACCATACAAAAATAAAAATACATTAAAATCCCCTCCAAACCCTAACCCCTACCTGCCAAATGTTGTTTTGGGGGAGTTGGGGTGGGGGGGCGGGAATAGGCAGCCGATGCCCACTCAGTTCCCTCCCAGTTTCAGCCAGCTGCTAACCCAGACCTCATCCTGCTTCAGGCACTCCAGGCCAGACAGACTCCTGGGACCTACACACAATGTCCCGTTGCTGGGAATCTGTCCGATTAGCCCACGAGTGTGTGCTGCATGTGGTAGGGAGAGATGGGGTGACACGTACTGCAGCAGTCCCCTTTCCCACCTGCATACAACACCAAGCCCATGCAACAGTCCAGGACCCATGGGAGGTCACTCCCACCTGCCCTTCTCAGCCACCACTCTTCCCTTCTGCAAAGAGCCAGTAGCTTTCCCAGAATGACATCCTGGCCACACCCTCTGACTCCCACCCATGGCCATAACCAGTTTCAGGTCCCACCCCCACAGCAGGTGGCTGGTCAGTCATATGACAGATGATTGCCACAAAGGGTAGATCATGCCAGCAGGCACTGTCCATCCCATCCCTCCTGAGACCATCATGGACACCCCTGCTCTTCCCCCTGCTCACTGGCAGCAGGACACTGTCAGTATATAAGCAGTGACCAACACTCTGCTGGGAAGGATGGTGAGGCAGGGGCACCGCCTGCGTCTGAGTCGCTTCCATCCTGGCCTCACCTGCTGCCTGCCCAGCCACTAGCCCTGGCGAGGTCCCTGCCCAGCAGTGATGCTGGGGGCAGATCTACTGATTCTGAGAGGACTGTGCAGATCAGGGGCTGGAGCTCTACAAAGACTCTCCCAAGGTTGAAGGGGCCATGCCAATCACAGCTGGTGGCTGTGAGAGTGTTCCCCTCCCTCTCACATGGCCAGTGGGATGAGGCCATGTCTACACCCAAGATTTTGGGAAATTCAGGAAACAAATTAGGAAATAGGACTGAGGAAATTCTGAGCCGTAATGTGGAGGATGACTGGAATTTCTTCAAGTCCAAGGTTCAGAGGATTTCTGAAATTTGCATACCTAGAAAGAGGAAATATCTTGTAGGAAGGTGTTCTAGACCCAATTAGTTGAATAATCACATCAAACAGGATATGAAAAATAATCAGAGAGCCTATAGGGAGTGGGAATATGGGTTGATTTAATTAGTAAAAAAAAGTACCTCCATGAGGTTAGAATATGTAGGAATAAAATAATACTTGCTAAAACTCAAACTGAGCTAGATCTCGCCCAGAAAATTCAACTAAATAGTAAGAGTTTTACAGTTACACAAATAATAAGAAAACAAGAAAGGAACAAGTGGGACTGCTATATAGTAAGGATGGAGTAAAGATCAATGATAATATAGGTATGGCCCATATTCTAAATGAATACTTTGTATCAGTTTTTAAGAAGGATGATGATGATGATGATGATGATTGATTGATGATGATAGGGAACATTGTTTTGTAGACAGGATAGTAAGTATGAGGTAATGGAGAATACCTCAGCACAAGTGGAAGCAAAACTCAAAGTACTTAACGTATTCAAATCAGAAGGCCCAGGTAATTTGCATCCAAGAATACTGAAGAAACTAGCACATGAAATTTCAGGCCCATTAGCTATAATATTTAATAAATCCATTAATTTAGGAGTGGTACCTAGTAATTGGAGAATAACAAATGTTGTACCTGTCTTTAAGAAACGGAGTAGAAATGACCTAGGTAACTATTATCTTAACCTCAGTGGCATGTAAGATTTTGGAACAGATTACTGAAACAGAGAATAATTCATGATATGCTAGCCAAGGGAAAACATGATAAAATGCAGCATTGGTTCTTGAAGAGTAGATCATGCCAGATCAATCTGATATCCTTTTGGGGAAAAAAAATTACTGGCTTTTTTGATAGAGGCCGGATTTAGTGTATTTGGATTTTAGTAAGGCATTTGGTGCCACATTGAAAATTACTGCTTAAGCTTGAAAATATGGAAATTAACAAAAAGGTGGTTAGGTGAGTTCGTAGCTGGTTAACTGGAAGAAAACAAAAGGTCATGCTGAGAGGTGGACGTTCTACGTGGGGACAGGTTGCTAGTGGAGTTCCTCAGGAATCTGTTTTGGAACCTGTCTTGTTGAATATATTTATAACTGACCTTGGCGAGGGAAGAAAGGGTGTGCTTATAAAGGTTGCTGATAATACCAAGTTGGGAGGAATTGCCAATGCCCAACCGAGGACTGGAAAATTATACATAATGAACTGGATGGCCTCATGGATTGGAGTATTAGGGATGGGATGAAAATTAATAGTGCAAAGTGCAAGGTTATGCAGTTGGGGTTTAATAATAAGAATTTTAGTTACCAGCTAAGAACACATCAGTTGGAAACAACAGAGGAAGAAAGGGATTTGGGGGTTATAATTGATCTTAAAATGACTATGAGTTGTCAATGTGATGCAGCTGTAAAAAAGGCAAATGCTATCCTGAGATGTATTAAGTGTGGTATTGCCAGCAGGGATAGGGAGCTATTGTTGCCTCTGTATAGGGCTCTGGTACGACCGCATCTGGAGTACTGTGTTCCATGGGTGACATGTTGGGAGGGCATGGTGAGCAAGTCTCCCCCCAGATTTTGTGGCCCTGGCCACACCAGCAAGCCTGTTTTGCCTGCCTGCTCCTCCGAGTCAAGACCCTCCCACAGGCACTCAGTACCTGGCTGGCAGAACTGCATGGAGGACTCATTCCTCCTTCTCTCTCAGCATACGTGCAGGAAGGGGTGGGGTTGAGGGAGGCAGCGAGTCAGAGACTCACTTCCTCGACCCAGTGTGGGAACAGGCAACAGCAGCAGCGTGGTGTGCGGTGGCAGTGGCATGTCTGGAGGCAGCTGGAGTCTGGACAGAGCTTGGGATCCCTGCTGCTTCTCCTGAGCTTTGTCCAGACTCCAGCCCAGGGGCGGATTGGCCATACAAGTGACCTGGAACATTCCCAGTGGGCCGGGGCTGGCAGGGAGGGCTGGTCCTGCCGCCGCTTGTGCTTGAA